>JAIPRL010002589.1:0-32482 GCA_025469235.1 Pemphigus obesinymphae
TTAATTTTATTTATATGTTTAATGTTTATGTTTGAGCCAAACAGGCTATTATTCCTACAATTTAACTTTTCTTATAAATTTATTACCTATTAATGCATTATTGTTCACTCATTGTATAAAATACAGTACACTCCATTTTTTATAAACACATTGGTTATTTATTTATTTATTTATTTAGAAATTACAACTCTTACAATTATAATGATATTGCGGAACAGTCCTGCCTGTCAAGTTTAATTTCAGCCAATTGCCGCCGCTTCATTGGGTTTTGCTTTGAAGCAAACAATACATGAGTGCACTACTTGTTTGCATAAGATTTTTCCCCTTAGTGGCCAGTATCTCTACCGCATAATGGCTAGTAATGTTTGGGGTCCTACATGGAAATGTGGAATGTTGGAAATATGTAGATGTTTGGCAATCAATTTTATGATGTAATGTTGTTTAGGTAATACAATTGGATGTTTCTTGTCATTCGGAAAGGATAAATGCTGTAGTCGGCCACCTACTCTCAAAAGTCCTTTATAATCAACAAATGGAGCTAGATATACAACGTAATTTTGACAATAAAATTTGATTGTGTAAGAGTTTTATTATTTCTGAACTGAAACTTTCCCTTTGAACTTCTTAGCACCAATACACTAACATTTGTTGTAATTCTTTATTAATTAGATAACCAATCCTCTTCTCTTTGTTTTGATATTTTTTTTGAGTGTTATAAATAAATCGAAATACATACGAGTTAACTTGGACCATGATGAATGATTTTGGAATGGAATACTTGACGTTACGAATGATTGTATCTTTACAAGTATAGTCCATTCTTCAGGCACAATTTCTGGTGTAGATTCAGTAGCGTTCAATGGCCAATTTTCATTTTGAAGACTCAAACATGATGGATCTGACCACCATATAGTTGCCTTGATTAAATTTGATGGTACAACACCTTTTTTTTTTTAAAAAAAAAAAATGGTACATTGACTAATTTAAATGCAATCCCACAATAAATATGTTCAAAGAAGAATTAAGCAAACACAGAGTAAAATGATGGGATAAATTGGAAACCACTATACACAAAGTGTCATACAAGATAATCGGGAAAAATGGATGACACAAGAAATTCTGGACAATATCAGGGAGAGAAATTATTGAAAAAAAAGAGATGTAGATAAATATAAACAGTTAAAGAATATAATAACAACAGAATGCAGGAAGACAAAAGAACAATGAATGAAAGAAATAAGTAAAGAAATCGAATTAATGATGAATATACATAATGATGGTGTATACGCAAAAGTGAAAAAAACTACAGTATAATCCTAAAATAAGAAGCAATATCGTAAAGCGCAAAGATGGTAGGATCTTATTTGATAATGAGAAAATAGCGAAAAGATGGAAATAATATATTGAAGAACGTGTGTATAGAAAAAAAAGAAGATATTAATATTGATATATAAGGACATCTTGAAAGAAGAATTTGAACGAGCGCTAAGGGAGCTGAGTGATACGAAAGAAACCGGTATAAATAAAATCCTAACGGAAATAGTAAAAATTTGGATGAAGACACAAAAAAACTCCCTATTCAATATTCTTAATGAATCTAATGAATATGGTACAATCCCTGCTGATTTTACTCATAGTAAAATAATCACATTACCGAAAAAAGGAAATTCCTCTATTTGCTCAAATTACAGAACAATTGCTCTTCTATCACACCCATCCAAGATATTGTTAAATGTGGTAAAAAACAGAATTAAGAAAAGGATCAACGAAAGAATTGACGAAAACCGATTTGGATTTAGAAGTGGAAGGGGCACAAGAGAGGCAATTTTGTCTCTACCAGAGATCTTGGAAAAAAGAATAGGGATGGGTAAAAGCACTTAAGTAGCCTTCGTAGATCTCGATAAAGCTTTCGACAAAGTCAACTGGAAGCTGCTCTTTATGAACTTCCCAAACGCTGGTATAGACTGGAAAGATAGGAGATTCATCTTTAACTTATATAAAAACCAAGCTACAATAATAGATATCAATGGTCACAAGGAAGAGGCAGAAATAAGACAAGGAATGAGACAAGGTTGTCCGCTCTCATCCTACTTATTCAACTTATTCATCGAAGGATGAATAAGTTGAATAGGATTGAAAAGGATTTCATTTCATGAAATGAAAGTCAATACAAATGGTATTTCTATTAACAGTCAGAAAATACATTCGATTCTGTTCGCCAACGACATTTCTCTAATAGCAAGAGGATTTAAACCTCATGCTAAATTACTTGGACACAACACTAACAAAATTCAGTTTTAAAATCAACATAAATAAAACAAAAGTGCTTGTAGTAAGAAAATCAGACCAACAAAATACAGCAAACATCATGATTAGGGATGAATCAGTTGAACAAGTAAAGGAATTTTACTATCTAGGAAGCCTAATTACGGAAGATAATAAATCAACAAAAGAAGTTCAGAGAAGAATAGCTTTAGAAAAACAAGCATTCGAAAAAAAGAGATCTTTATTGACTAACAAGAACTTGAGCATTCAAACTAGAAAGAGTTTCATGAAAACGTATATCTGGAGTATATTGTTGTATGGCTGCGAGACGTGGACCCTAACGAAATATGAAAAGGAAAGGTTGAAAGCGATGAAGATGTGGATTTAGAGACGAACAATAAGGACGAGCTGAACAGAGAAGAAAAGGAACGACACCATCTTGCAAGAAATAGGTGAAGAAGGAAACATAATTTCAACTATTATGAAAAGGAAAGTAAAGCTTATCGGACACCTGTTAAGACATAACAATTTTGTCACAAACATCTTGGAAGGGAAGATTATGGGTAAATAACCAAGAGGAAGACCCAGACAATCATACTTCAAAGACATCAACCAACGAATGGGTTTCACGTCATACCAAAAACTGAAAAATATGGCACGTGATAGAGGAGATTGGTTACTATGACAAGGCCTTGCCTTTAAAAACTGATGATAAACACCTCTTGAGATAAAATCTGCTGGGTTGTCCTCTGATGTAACATGATTTCACTGCGTGCTTGGATTTAATTTTTGTACTTCACTGACTCTATTAGCGACGAACTTCTTCCATTTTGATGGACAATCTAAAATCCAGGCTAATGCTACCATAGAATAAGACCACAAAAAATGTTTTTTGGTTTGATCTTTAAAGCTAATACGAAGGAACTTACTAATTGTGATAACAGTATAGCACTGCAGAGTTGTAGCCTTGGAATGATTATTTCAAGTACAGGTGTCACTCGTGACTTGATTAGTAGCAATTTTGTTTGGTTGTAATCATTCTGATCCGTACAAATAATGTATACTACAGCTTCATAGGCTCATTCTGATTCATCAGCAAATCTGTGAATGTCAAAATTTAAGTCGTAGCTTACTAAAGTTGCTTGTCGAGGAATTTGTAATTTACTCAAATTTGGTAACTCATTGACAAATTTATTCCAATTTGCTTGTGTATTTAGTGGAAGGGCGAGTCCCAATCCACTTTAAATTTCCAGAGTTCTTGGATATATATATTTGGAAGTATTACGACTAGTCCAATAAGTCCCAAGGGATCATATAGTTTTGCAATGAGTGAAAGTCCTTCTCTTTTGGTTTGACATGTATGAGTAGATTCTACCAGTGGTCTAGTACAAGGAAGCTGGTTGTTATTTGGATTCCAGGTTACTCCAAGAATTGTGATAAGTTCCATTTTAGTCCTCGACTCATTGCCAGAGTTTGAACTTATTAACAATTGATAGTAAGCCCACTTATTGAAATGAAATCCGCTTTCTGCGAATATATTCTGTAATTCAGAAATTAACTCTTTAGCTTCTTCCACTTCTTCCACTGTGGTGGCTCCACTCAGAATGTCATCTATCTAGAAATCTTTTATTATTTGTTCAGCCTTTGGGTACTTATCCTTGCTGTCTGCTGCTAGTTGGTTCAATGTTCGCGTGGCCAATTAGGGTGCAGCAGATGTACTGTATGTAACAGTGTTTAATTCATAAAACTTAATTTCTTGATCTGGACATTTTGACAATATCTGGTGTAAATTCTACGCTTTGCATTCGAAAACAAATAATTATCTTGAACGACTGGTCCAACTAGAAGGATATCGTTTAGCCATGAACTCTTTCCTCAATCAGTCTTCATTGATAGATCAAATACCACTCTGGTCTTGATTGTAGTATTGGCTTCACGAAATACAGGATGGTGTGGTAAGAAATAACGAATTTCCTTTGACTGTACTTTGTAATTAACCATTTCCATGTGATGAAAAGATAAATATTCCTCCATGAACGCATTATAGTTTGTTTGAAGTGTGCTATTTCTTTGTAATCATCTTTCAACCTGTATAAACCGTCGAAAGGCTTTCTTAAAGGAGTCCCCGAGGACTGCTGGATCAGTGCATAGCGGTAATTTTACTATGTATCTTCCATGTTGATCACGAGATGTAATAGTTTTTAGTTTTTAATTTGTTCACATTGTAAGTCTTCTTCAATGATTGGCTTATGAGTTTTGACATTTTCTAATTTACAAAATGTAGTTAACGCTTAATCAACAGTTTCTAATACTTGACAATTTGAATTAATACAAGTATAACTCAAAGTATTTGTTTGTTTAATATTTTCACTTTTTTGACTAGCCACAATCCAACCCTGAACTATCTTGTGAAGTTTCGGACGATTGTGTCCTAGTTTGATGAGTCCCTTTTACAATAGTTCACTGCTGAATCACTCACACCCAATAAACATGTCAATTTCGTTACTTTTATAGTATTCTAAATCTGCAAGAATTAATTCAAATGGTAATTTAATTTCTTGTACTGGTATACACTTGTAGTTGTAAGTTACTGGTGATTGTTTTCATCACTAGAAATTCTAAATTGCGCTTAAAGGTTGAGGTACGTGACCTTATTTGTAATGTTATGACTGCATTTTTACAAGATGATAGTTTACATACACCGTTTATCTTAATAATTTGATTAGTCGTTGTCAAACAAAGAGCTGATATGCACTGTTGAGTGACAAAGTTTGATGGCGAGCCATTGTCTAAAAACACTCTAAATTCTAATCATTTCCCATTACTATCTTTCACATGTACTCTTTGCAGTCCATAGTACCACACATGACTGATGCATGATACTGGTACAATTGACACGGGATTTATTAAGTATATCATTCTCATTAATTTGGGTACTTATTTGAGTTGTTTGCCTTTCTTGCTCAGGTTCGGATGAATCTTCTTTTTCACCTTTATTTTTTTATTTATTTTTTTTTTGGTTTGTAAATATTAATGTAAAACAGTATATTATGTTTATGATTGTATTTTAGACATGCTGAACTAGTACATTTGAATGATTGATATTCTGGGTTTAAACGATTGAAACATAACTTGTGTTTTTTTACTTCTTCTGCTCTATATTTGACAATTATTTTTAGGAATTGTGGACAATGATATACACTATGAGTGGTGTTTTCACATATACTGCACTTGTGTGAGCTATTGTGTGTTGTGGCTACATCACGTTGGAACGCATCTGTAGTTTTGCTTGTCCTACAATGCATTGATCAAGTTTGGCTGATTCTAGATCACAACACTTCATTTCTAAAAATTCAATTAACTGTTTGAATGTTGGGCCACTTGTCCTGTTTTAAATTCAAGTTCGTTGTATTTCGACACCATTTTTCTCTTAACTTTTGATGTAGTCTACAATTTGTTAAATAGATTATTATTGTATCCCAATGTACAACTGGCACACCTAACTCTTGTAATGCTCTCATGTTTTGATTTAATTCGGTCATCATTTTCCTTAATTCATCCGTGCATTCTTTTTTTATAATTTTTTCTTGGAAAATTATCTTAAGATGACTAGATACTAAGATTTGTAGATTATCATACCTGTAGATTAGTGATTGTCATGCTGCATGGTAGTTGTTGCCTGTAACTGTAATTGATTAAATCATACTGACTGTTTGACCATTTAAAGTACTCTTGAGAAACATAAATGTTTGTACTGTTAATATTATGGACCAATGTTATAAAGAGATCCTTAAAGTTTGGTTACTCTTTGATGTCCCCATCATATTTGGGCAAATAAACTTTTGGCCATCTAACTTGTATCTCAGTAGCCATTATTGTATTTGCTTTTCGTACGTACATTTTAACCTTTGCTTGAGTAGTAAACAGTGAATTTTTAAATACTACACGCACTTCTTCTTCGTCGTTGTTTTCTACTTCTTCTTCTAGTCGTGTTTGTTTTGTGTTTTTGGTTTCAAATTCTTCTTTGATATCCAACATCATTTCTAGCCGAACTTCCAACTTACTGACATCGTACGCTTCGCTATCGAACATATGTATATATGCGTTTTAAAACATTGATCTGCGTTTGTCTTTTCTTCTTTAAGCTTTTTATTTCCGTTACACTTAACCCATTTTAATATTGAATATTATAACAATAACAAAAACAATGTTTTTTTTCTAATGCTAATATAAATTATTAATATCTATTTTTAGACCTGAAGTTGTAGACATTTCACTTTGTAGAGTTACGTTGTACCATAGAAGTTATACTTATTCTCGCCTTTTTCCTATCATGAGACGACAAATTTCGTTTCCACTCTGACTGTCACTAATTCGGCTCGTTAGGACCAAATTATGTTGAATAATAGTTGGATTCTTAGGAAATCAACGCATATTACTTAACATCTTATAGCGAACTGTATCTTAATTTTATTACACATAAATATAATATTAATATAAACAAATAAATAAAATAACTAATTATATAAACAATAATAACTTTATACCGCACAAGCTCTGATCAACTGAATTTATATTACAAAAAGTGTGGTATAATTTATGAAAAAAAGTGTTGCCAATCTGGCGGTACTTATACAACAAAAAAAAATCCGTTTATCCTAACTTATTAGTTATTTCAAAGTTTTAAATAATATTGGTCCGTATAAACGTGTAAATACATAAAACTATGTATACTATATAATACTGTATATAGGTGTTGATATGGGGGGGGAGGAGGAATGAGTTTCAAAAATTGATAAAAATAAGCAAAAAAAATTCAAATCTATGGTATATTTATATTATATAAAAACCACTTATGAATTTGGAGAGGGAGAATTTCCTCCATCCCGCCCATCGTTGATCCGCCCCTGTATGTATAATATAATATTTTATCTATTACCTACCTACCTAATATTTATATAAATTAAATATTTCAAATTATATTCTATATTATACCTATACAGCATAGTAATATTATTTTATTTTACATATACCTATTTACAACGGGACGAATCCAAATTACAAAAGTACATTTATTATTATAAATAAATTATTATACATACAAGATTGAATAAAGAAAAATATTAATATCATATGCATTTGGGAAACACAGCTAAACTTTATTTGTGAAAGATGAACCATTGTTGGCAGTGCGCATTAGGCGAATTATTGAGGAGTTAGAATATATTAAGGAGATTTTTAGACGAGTAGAAAATATAAAAAATTACAGATAAATGGGTTTAATGGATTGGAATTTTTAAAGTAATTTTGGATAATGAGTAAGGAGAGTCTTTTTTGTTGGAAAAAAAATTTGAAAGTAATAAAAGGTTTGCAGAGTGTCTTCGGTCAGTAAGGCTATAAAGACTCAGAACACAAAAAGAAAACGGGGTAAAAGAACAAAAAGAAAGACAGGAGAATAATCATGAGGAGGACGAGTATTAAACCAAAACGTTAGCTATAATACATTTACATATGTAAGTATACATTTTATAAACGGTCAACTTTACTACAGTAAGCGGTAAGTATATAAAATATATTTTATTAGTTTTTGACATAATTCAATTTTTCAAAATATTTTAACAGAGATAAATAATAATGGACGATGATATTCGGTATATAATTAACTTATTCAAAATATTAATTAAAATGAGTGTGTAAACATTAAAATATAAAACATAAAAATAAAAAAATAAGACGCAATGAATAAAAAAAAAAATGTATACCTACATAACAATATAAATATGCGCAAAACGATTTTATATTTCGACTAAATTAACTTGGCGTTTTCAGACAGCAAGTGTTTTTTTTATTTTTAAATACTTCTTATCGAAGATTAAGAAGGCGGAATAATATTAACATTAATTACTTGTATAATTTTTGCTTTTACATTTTCTTCGAATAATGAATAATGATAATTCAAGCTTCAGATCGCCTTTTATTTCAAGTAAAATCCTATACTATAATTTCGAGAAAAAAACTTCCATATTATTATTATACAATGTATACTTTTTTTTTCTTTTAATAAGCTAATAATTAATTCATAACAATATAATTCAGATAATAATAGAATTGCATCACTGAACAGTATAATAACATAATATATTGTATATATGTATATATTAATATATAATATCTGTAAAAATCATCAATAATCAAACTTAAAATATATTTAAATTTAAAATGATACGTATATTATAAATATTATATTGAAGTTAAATATCTACATTTATGTACATTATACAACCTACCTGTATAGGGACGGGTGTAGGCGATTTTGGCAAATCGACTCAAAACATAGTCTGTTTGAGGGAATGTTTATTCCTAAAAAAAGACCATCGGTGAATAAGTATATTAAAAGCATTTACCTCCAAGAGCATTTAGGTAAGGGTTGACTCTACAATTATAAATAAAAACACAATTTGTTTTTCATTTTTATACTAAGGTTGATAACATTTTTAATAATATTTTTACTGAATTTTAATAAAATGGCAAAAAAAGTTGCTTAATTAATTTGATTTTAACTAATCAAAAATATAATTTGATCTTAATGTTTGATATATTTCATAATTTAGAACTATTAGTTTTAAATAACTGATTCAACTTTATAACTATTGTAGACAGTGACACTGAAAGTAAATAAAACTGGTCTCGTATAATTTGTCTGTTACCACCTACTCACCTAATTAACTGCTTTATAATAATAAATCGGTTGATAATGGCAAATAAGCAAATAATAATAATAATAATAAATAACATTCGTAATAATTGTCTGCCAATTCGCGTCCTGCAAATACTCTGTGGACTGTGGTACTGAACTTCTTAAATTACAAATTTAAATTGATCCGCTATCAAACATAATATGAGCTATTAATTATTATATCTACAAAACCTGAAGATCTGACGTGGTTCAAGGAGATATGCATTTTTATTGTAAATAACAATAAAGCACCAGCGTTCCATGGTATAAAATAAATCGGTATAGTCACTGGTTAGTATTTATAGTTCTTCTGGGCTCTCATTAGTTAGGTATATTGAAACTTCATAACTAAAGAGCCTAATTTGATTTAAAAGTCAATGTTAAATAAGGTTAATTTTTACAATAAAGGTACAATACCTAATCGTGTATTATAATTTAAAATCAATATAAATCATAATTAAGATTTAAAATTACGGTTATCTATTCTAGTAGCAGATATACACTATATAATCAAAATAGGTATCTACCTGAAATTTGTACACTATTGACTATTCTGTACCCTTAATATTATATAATATACATAAGTACTTAATATCGATATGTTGTCATGTTGATATATATAAATCGAAATCAATTTCCAAATTGAAATACCACGTTTATTAATTAGTACCTAATATTGCAAATTAAATACGTTTTAGATGTATTTATATAAAATATATTATTTTTAATAGTTTTATTTAAATATATTTGGAACAGAAATTAATAAATAGCAATATTTCATGAATAATCATACGTAATCGTGTTCCCCAAAAAACACCTGGTGTCTTGGTAAATTGTACGAATTCGTGCTTTACCAGTGCGGATGATAAATGTAAGGTAAAAAAAAAAAAGAAAGATAGGTGGCGGAATTGATACCTATATGTTTTTACCCCCTCCCCTGAAAAAAAAGTCTAGCAAAACGGATGAAATCCCGTGAAAATCCAAGCTGCCTGCAGCAGACCCTGTTCGAATAAGCACATGGATGCAAAAAGAAAAAATTATCAATATAAGATATTATTACGTATATGATATATATATAATAATAATATTATTATTAATATAATGATTAATGAATATCGTCCGGCGCAATTGATACCCATCGTTTACATATCACCGCAGAATAGGTTCTTTAACCTATTCTGTGGTATCGCAATTGTATATAATATATATTGTAAATGTTGACTTTTTTTTGTATATCATTTGCGTATTGTTTTAGCTTTGGGTCCTCTACTATCGTATATTGCTTTCCTACCGTATTGTAGCATTTAACAATAGTATGGAAAATATACCTACAGTAGGAGTATTATTTTAGTGGGAAAGGTTTAAGTGTTTAATATATTTTATTTTATTATGATAAATGTACATACTTAGTTAAATTATTATTTAAATGTATTTGCTATTCAAAAGTTGTAAGCCGAGCTGATACCGAATTGGTTCCTGGGTGTAAATCGCAGTGTCCGAATTTATTTCCATTTTAAATCCATTATTATTCAGGTAGTGGCCGCATTAGCTCCCATGTAAATAATACGCACATACATAAGTAAATTAAATTTTTTTAATTTTAACAAAATGTAACATTTTGACTAAAATCTTTTTATTATTTAAGTTTTTCATCTCCCTTCCCATTTCTACATACTTAATACTATCATTATATGTGTAATAATATCATTGAGCGATGATCATAGATTTTACCATTTCTAATCAATGATAATATAAAGGTAAATTAAAAATGTACCGGATACATTGATTTTTTCAAATTATTTTTCACACGATATAGATTTTACGTGATTTCTTTCAATAATAATCGACAGAAATTAGTTAACACTTACAATAAACAAGATATTAACCCATATAGGGGTCAAATTAGACCCATTTCCAAACGGAAATCAATTCAGTTTATATCTGTGATAGACCTATTTCCAAACGAGAACAAATTCGATCGAGTGGAACCAATTCGACTACTCCCGTAAGTTGCGAGTATTATTGTTTTTTTATTGGTGTTTGGTACTCTGTATATTTTTTAATCCGTTTAAAAAATCCACACATAAAAATAATAATAATAATAAACGATATCAGTGAATACTCCAATATATTTTTTTTATCATGATATCAGTTATAACAGTTAGAGTCGATTTCGAAAGGAGTACCCATTTAGCCATCTAGCACTGCTTTTCACTTTGGTGAGTTTGGAATAGGTATGCATGGTTTTAGATTTCATTTAGGGCGGACTACAGGTATCGAAAAATCAATCAAGATTTTCTTGCTCTAAGAAATGAGTATAAAGCCAATACCGAAGTTGGGAAATGGATTAAACATTTTTTTGATCTAACTTATCTTTCACCAGAAGAAGTATTCCATGTTTTTTTGAACTGGTTGAAATTGCACCAAATAATAATATATTGGGTTTTATTTTTTATAGTGATTACACGTACTTCTATAAAAACTATATCGAACAAGATTGTAGTTCACAGTACATTCCAATTTGAAATGTATGATATACTAATTAGTTAAGTATCTACATTACGTCTATATTACATATAGATTGTGTCCCGTTTTCCCGACAAACTTTAAATAGGTCACTTTTTGTCCCGCTTTTGGAAGGAAAGTTTCGTTTATGTTCTATTGCCAATCTACCGTTTTTTTAAGCAATTTATAAAAAATTTTGGTAGAAAATTGATGCAAATTGATTTTTGCTATTTACCATTTTCAAACCGATTTATGAAAATATTGATAGACAATTATTACGATTCACTTTTTTTTTATTCTCTCTAATCTCACCCTAATCTACATGGCCGTTCCGAAAAAATATTTATGAGGGTTGTGTGAACCAATGAAATACCTACTTCCTTCGAAACCGTAAATTAGTAACAAAAAAAAAGTAAACTTTTTCTTGCGATTTTGCCCTGACTAAATGCTGAATAATTTATAGTTTGCCGACTAAATTCCAAAATACTTCATTCAGAAAGTAAATAAGCAAAAACAAAAAAGATCATCAACTTATTCAGATTTTTACCAACTGAATTTAATTTTGCTAACTAAATGTCTGTTTATAAGAGGTGAATGGGTGTCTCATCCACCCCCTCGGGACGTTCCTGGGTATCTAATTAACATATAATTATATATATTTATATATTACTAGCTGAATTACCCGGCTTCAACCATGCGCAGTTTTGAACGAAAATGCATTTATTTATAATATAAATATTATAAGTAATATAAATTTTAACATAATTTATGATATTTAAAAATGATTCTATACATATATTATTATTAAAAATTATCCTATAAACATATAATACATAAACTCTAAATTAAGTAATGTACTAACAAATGACTCAGTCAAAACCTCTTGATATGCCGCATTCAGAGTTTAATTTTGTATAGTGTAAAAACGTATAAATATAGTCAGGTTTTCCAACTCTAGAAAATGTTACATACAATTGTCCATGTGAGAAACAGTTATTATCCAAATCTACTCCATAATGGGCTAATGTCTGACCTTGCGCTTTATTTATTGTAATTGCAAAACGAACTTTGGAAACTGAACTCTTCTAAATTTAACTAAAAAATCGTTGGGGTATAATGGTATTTTCGGTAAAAATATTTTTTGTCCCTTAGCACATCCTGTCAAAATTTCAGCTTCAATTATATTTTTGTAAGAAAAATGACACGGAACCTAGTCCCATTACATATAACCAAGGAGAATTCAAATTTCATAATAATATAATTGGAACTCCAACCTTTAATAATATTTTATGTGAAGGCATACCAAATGGTATTTGGGAATTTAAGAATTCTGTAGGAAAGTGTACAGATTCTTGACTGTCGATAACTGTATCGATAATCCATTTCTATTGCTTTAAATTCACTAATTATTTGCGAGTTTATTATATCAGCTCGATTATTTGTCTTAGTTAAAATAGCGCGTTCGCATAACCATCTACTACTTTGATTTTTTTAACTTTTTAATTTTCAATACACCAAAAATATCATAAATACAATACACCCCTTACCTCGCTACCTCAGACAAAAAATGAAAAAATTGGCGAAGTGGGAACACTCAGGGAGGTATTTGGAATAACTCTCTATCAAAGAAGAATCGTAAAAAATGTCAACAGTGTATTTATAGAAATGTGGTATTAAACGTTATAAAATGAAATACCTATACCTATATATAAATTTAAATTGGCAATTATATGATTTAGGTGAGATAAACAGTTTTGATTTCGTAAAAAAATGGGATATATCCCAATGTAATAATTTAATTGATAGGTAAATTGTATGTAATAACTATATAATGAGTTACAATAATAATTAATACAGACCAGTACCTATACCTATATATATATATATAATATAATGTAAATGTATGATATTTTTTATATTTAACTCCTTATATTTTTATATTTTTTCCATTTTATTATTTACTGTTTACATAACAATATGGCACACGCAAACGATCTATAGAAACTTTTAAAATTAACAATAGTGATGCTTCTATTATTCAATATGAAATTGAGACGGTTTGTTTTTGATACAGGTAAACGGGCAATGCGCAAATAAAAGAAATGCAGACGACGGAGACTCATGTAGCAGAAGACACTATCATAGGTAGGTACATAGGTATACATTGTAAATATTTCGTATACGCGTATAAACCATTAGAATAACAATATATGCGAATAACAATAATATGGCAACTGGCAAGCCCTCGTGTTCTTTACCGCATACCTACTGTGCAACTGCTATTATTGAAATAATATTGTTTTGTTACGTTATACAAGTATAATCCCTGCAGTGAGCCAGTGAAGATAAAGTAGTACCTGTATAGTGACACCGCAAGACCCAAATATAATGAAATAAGTCATCGTACCGAATAAAACCGAATAATAGGACGCGTTATACCGTGAGCCTTTGCGACTTTGAGTTTACGGAATCTAGCACAACATCTCCATCCTACAACACGTTTGATGTCAGATTGTACAAAAAGTAAAACAATGCAGACAAAATATGCCCAATATTATTATATAATGGTAGGTAGCTAGGTAGATACAATTGTACAAAAATGGTTAAAACCATGAGATATGGGTGACCGCGGCAGTGGCGGCGCCGAGGTGGGCCATTGCGCCTACCCTGAAAAGTGAAAACACCCTGGCCCACCCTGAAAATTTCTATAATATTTTAATATCACGAAATCCAATTATCAAAAATACAATAAACAATATTATTATGTATTAAATAAAATAACATCAATTATAAAACGGATTGATTAATTTGAAAAATAGTTTTTTGAAGATGTATGAAGTAGCATTTTCAGAAATATATAAATTGTGTAGTATAGTAAATACTATTCCAGTGTCTTCAGCGGCATGAGAGGGTACATTCTCATATATGAAGAGAGTTGAAAACTATTTAGGAAATTCTATAAATAATGACTTTATACAGAAACTGATAATGTTACGTTATTTATTACGTTCCAGAACGCTACGAATTATGTTACGAAAAATAACTTTATATTGGAACGAAACAATATTTTATTTTGTTACGTTATTTCTGTAGATGGAACGTAACTTTAAATAAAGTTTTGAAACATTATTTCTATAACGTTATTAATCCCTGTTCGTAAGTAAAAAAAGTGAATAAACATAAAAAAACATTTTTATGTTACAAAAAAAATTCATACTAAACAAAAAAAGTGATATTAATCTTATAATCAAAATATCATCCAGGATATCCTTATGTAAACGAGTTCTATGATCGGATATAAATATTTATTAATATCAATATTGACTAAATTTAAGTAAGTTACTATGTTAAGACTATATTTACAAGTTTTGTAATAAATATAATTTTAAATAATATTAAAAATAATTTTTAATTACTTATAATATATTATTTTTATGTATACAATATTAGTTTAAAAAATAGATAGGATGTAACAAAAAGGAGTTATTTTGTTAGATGAATAAAAAATAAAAAAATAAAATATGTTCACATTATTTTATAGTGGGAAAAAAATGTTTGGGTTTAAATTTCAAGTGCTGAGCAAAAAAAAAAAAAAGGTAATTTTTGAATGACTCGACCTTATAATTGTTGGCCTTCTATTGGCCCTACAAAGAAAAAAATCCTGACATGGCCACTGGACCGCGGCCGGCTGAATACTTTAGCGACGTATATATCTATATAGGTATTCTACCTAAAAGACCTGCGAAAAAAAGTCCAGTACAAAATGTCCAGCGACAAAAAGTTCAACGGATTAAAAGTGCAAAAAAATTTTTAAATTATTAAATTTTTATTTTATTTAAAATTTAAAATTCGAACTATACCTAGGTTCTTTTAAAATCGTATAGATAATATAGAGTTTAAAATCAATTTCACCGACAGAAAAATTTGCAATAACTATAATAAAATTAATAATTAAAATTTAAAAAAAAAAATGCAAAATCATATTATAGTTATTATATTGATATATAAAAAATTATATTGACTGGATTTCGACATGTGGCATAGAAAAGGCCACAGAAAAAAATTGTTGACGTCATAATTAGGCCACCATAGAACGGCCAAATAATATAATATACTCGTATATAGGTATAGTCGGGATGCCAAATTCAACCTGATATACGCAGCCGCGCAGGTATAACCACAGAATAAGTGGATAAATTTTATCGTATCTAATATTTACGATAATATGTATATTAATATACAATGGTTGAATTGGAAAAATTATAAGGACGGACTCGGGGCTTAAATAAAAAATTAGCGTTCAGAGATACAGAGAAAAATAAGCCGTGGAGGACTTCGTTTCCCACACGTCCTATCCAAAGTTCCTCAACTGGGGGAAATATTTAAAACATTTTTAGATTATTATTTAACATGAATAGAATATAAAAAAATACATCATATTTTTACATTAACGTTGGGCTACATATTTTCAAGAAAGTATAGTAGTTAAGGCATTCCTCTTTCAAAAGAATTGAACATTTATTCCTTTTAAATAAATTATCAAGGAAGTTGTAGATGTAGAACGAAATCTAGTTTTTATATCATTTTTCAACAATTTTTTTTTTTATCAATTACTGATAAATGATCAAAAGGTCAAAAAGTTTTTAAAATTGTAAGTATCTTATTAATTACACGTAAATACGTCAATTTATCAGTACCTACTTTTGTAAATAATATGTAAATTTCAAGTCTCTGACATCATTATTTTATTACTTTCTGCTTTATAACAATTTTTGATCATTTTTGGTAAAGATTTCCTGTTTACTTAAGAATACTACTAATATTTTAATATAAATATTAGTACTTTACATGTACTAAATTGAAAATTGACTTCTTTATGGTAGGTATCAAAAAGCTTATACGCCCTTTAAACTCTTTTTATCTAAACTAAAATGCGAATAAAAACGACTATACGACCACGGAAAATCCAAAACATAGTGATCAGTGGTAGAAGTAGAACGCAAATCGTCATTCCACTAATAAAATTAAATGTAAACAACTACGTAATAACATATATTTATCGGTGTCACAATTGATTTCACCAAGATTTCACAATCCTTTTAGGCTTTAGCCATTTATGGACAATAAAGATTATTTATTACCTATATGATTTAACAAGATCAACTATTCAAAATTTAATCATGATATTATGTGATAACATTGATTTTCGTAATTTCATTATTTTTCCTAAAAAAAATTGTAATTTTAAAAAAATTTTAAATAAAAATTAAAATGGACGCTGCGTTTCTTGATAAATAAATAAAGGGGTATACGCTTACACGCTATTAAACATGAAAAAAATTAAGAGTAGCTTCGTCCCCCTACGTCCCTTCCCAAATCCACCACTGGATACATACATTTATATTATATATACATTATTAATATATGAACCTCTATATCTGTACCTACCTAATATGTACCTATATATATATATGATTTTCAATAACAAATAATTTTAATAACTCAAGTGGTATTTTGATTTTATTTAATAACCCACGGAATACATAACTATCGATACTAAAACATTTTCCTCTCCGAGTTTCAAAAATATTAGAAATTAACCAACGAATAACTATTCAGTGCTTTAATCGTATGAAACTGTAATAAGCGTATTAAAGAAAATCCAAAATGATTTTCTCTACACAAACAATTATTTTTATTAAAGATAAATATTGATGTACGAATATTCGATAATTTGTACTGTAATCTGTGACTTTTGTTCGATGATTTTTTAGTCTGCTCCCCACTTGGGCTTAAAATAAATTGAACTTGTATAGATAGGCACAACGAATTTTTCACTTTCTTTTTTTTCAACCAAAAAAATGATTATATGGTCAAAACTTGATTTTGATAAGAAACCAATATTTTTGGTTATTATTGTTTGCAAATATTTTCGTTATTTCGGTGCACCAATAAAGAACGTCCAGGGATCTTGTTTAATCCGCTCATTCGCAAAGACAACGTGAAGAAATATTTATGGGGGGGGGGGGTACGTGTCTCCAAAATACCGACGAAAATACATCTTTGAAATGTAAACAAGCAACACTTTTTTTTTAATTTTTCCGACTAATCCTGAACAATTTATAATTATTTACCGATTAAATTCCGAAATACTCCTTCAAAACGTGTAAATAAGCAAAAAAAAAATCATTTAGCCGATTGTTTGTAGGGTGTGAGATCCCCTCCCCGAGCACCCCCTAAATCCAGCCCTGCTCACTCGGATAGTTTAAATCAAAAATATCCTCCAATTTTCAGTGAAACACTACATCAAATAATTAAAGGATTACCGATAATTGAAAGTAAAATTGTGTGAAATTAACAATATATAAGAAAATATTATAAAATCTTCATAATTTCTAAACTATAAATATGAGTCCCTAAGTATTTACTCCCTACCGCTATATTCTAAATACACCGCCTTCTGATTAAAAATATAAAAGTTCTGAAAATACCGACGTTATAACAAAGTACATATCTATTTTTTGTGTACCTAATCGGGCCTTTTAAACTTTCGGCTTAGCTACTGAATGCGGACAACGCTTCCCAAACGTATCTATGGAGGCATTGCATATTGTCTTATAAAATACAATAAATGGTAGAGAATAATAAAATCCAAGTTATTTAAGTTCCTTTTATAATTTTAGTAAGTATTGTGAAAAATAGTATATGATATATAATGTTCGTATTAACATACTGATTACTGAATATCGAATAACTTTAAATTGCCATATCTCATCTAATTTTGCACTTAAAAAAGTGGGTTTACCATTAAAATTCATGAAAAAATATGAAAAAAAAATTAGGTAATAGTCAAATTGGGGTCACATGCATATATCTAATCAATAGTAAAATATATTGAGTGTGTGTGAAAATGTGTATCACCAAGTATAACAACTGAAAAAAAAAAAAATTTATTGCATGGTTCTGACGTAGGTACAAGGATATTGAGTGTTTTCAATTAGCGTTTCCACACTGATACATATACGTAATATTTTACTTAGTCGGCTAAATAAATAAAAAGGCCCTTCACAAGTAAAAATAATATATAAATATATTTATATTTATTTATAAATTAATGTTAATTATCTTGTGCTAGTATGCATATAGTCATTTTATATAGGTACCACATAAGAAAGAATATTATGTACCTAGAACAAAATAATTTTTTTATATTTACGTTGCATATAATGGTATTTATGCACTAGATACTTATCCCATAAACTTCCACATAAAGTTATATGCTCAAATTCCACCACACAATAAGTCTTATGTAATACTTTATGTGTTGATTCTTTTGTGATAACCCGGTCAATTATTATTATTATTTATTTATTTTTTAGTTTGACTATAGGTACCTATAACTGTAATAAATAATAATATATACTTACCTACCTATAGGTACCTATTATATTATAATATATTAATATAGGTATCTATACAATGATAATCATATTTTACGCTTACATTTTTATACACATATATTAGATATATTATTATTATAGAACTTCTATATTTACGTTTATTGTACCTACTTGAATAATTGATTGCAATCTACACTATCAAAATGTCCAATTTCCGAAACACGAACAAGATATAATTGTAGCTTATAATAGTTAGTATTTATAAGACAATGCCAATATAATACTTCTTCAAAATGTATTAAATATTAATCAATATAATAAGTAGTTATTAGGTGTAGATATACTTATCGTCCGTTTTTATATTAAAATGTTTATTAAATGTTTAATCAATAATAAAAATACCGAAGATAAAAACGAAAAAGGAAACAATATTTATGAAAACAAAAGAAAAAATTAAATTTAACAAAAAAAAGGAAACAATTTCTCGTATGAAAAGTCAATATCCATTACTCATTAGGTACATACTACATATTGTTGTTACACTGTGGAAAAAAGAAAATCACGTCGACGGCCGACGACGGTACGTCAATGTCATTGGTGCAAACCGTTGAGTAGACGCATAAAACGATGGTTCGCCATGGAGTATGGGCGGGCATCAAACAAAGAAAATAAATATGAACTATGAAGACGTTATCAACCACACACAAATATGATTATTATTATGAATATTATCGTTACGTATCAGTTTTTTGTAGTGAAATGTATATGTATAGGATAGGTACCCAACTACGTTTAGTAAATTGGATATT
The DNA here is from genome assembly GCA_025469235.1 of Pemphigus obesinymphae. Taxonomy (NCBI): domain Eukaryota; kingdom Metazoa; phylum Arthropoda; class Insecta; order Hemiptera; family Aphididae; genus Pemphigus; species Pemphigus obesinymphae. The sequence continues at coordinate 19,716 of JAIPRL010002589.1, forward strand.
CAATGAGAGCGATTACATTTTACTTCCATAAACGTCAATCAAGTCATCCTCCATTTTAAGTACCTACACTTTTTGTAGGTAACTCGTAAAATGTATTTATTTAGTTTCCCGCCTAATTCTATATGATAAGCACATATAAATATAAAACAAATAAATATAAATATAAATGTATGATATTCATACCTACTGAATATCGAAAAACTTTAAATTGCCATAGGTACCTCAGCTAATTTTGGACTTAGATTACTTAGAAAAGTGGTTTGACCATGAAAAATATGAAAAAATAAATTAATGATCAAAATGAGGGGTTGTCATTTAAGAAAAATAAGTTGTTATGCGCATATCTAATCAACAGAAACATTTTGAGTGCGTGAATATGTGTATTACTATAATAAGTATAAACATTGTGTAATATATTACAATTGATTGTATTATATACTATAATATGGTCTATATATAAACAATGGTATAACTAACTAGAAAAAAAATCAAATTGTATGGATCTGTATTATAAGGATATTGAGTGTTTTCAATTAGGTAGCGTTTTCACAATGTACCTATTAACCTATACCTAGCCTATAGGATTTATTTTTTGGTCATTTAATTTCAATATGTATTATACTATGGAGGAAATGTTTTTCAATTGTAATTTTTTTTTAAATTATTGATGAAATGGTTTATGCACATACCTAAAGGATTTCATAAAAATTAGACATTTTTTTTGTGACCCGAAAAATATTTGATGACTTTTTCTTGCCTTTCAACGCAAGGTCACTTTTAAGTTTTTTTTACTAAAATTTAAAAAAATCCATAAACTTTTTTTAGGACGCATCACATTATAGTTAATTCAGAATACTGAGCCATCCCTAAAATTCAGCCACCCATGGAAACTGTTTCCACCTAAATGTTATTATTTCATTTTACCACTTGACAGTGTTATTATGCATGGATTATAACTTATAAGTATTTTTTCTTCTTCTCCTTGCACATTCTCTTCCAACTATTCGGGGTCAACCTAGTCTTTGACTTCCACTTCACTCGATCTTTCGAATTATCTTCACCTACGACCTACCTACAAGCTATATCACATTCAACATCCTTCTTTCCGATATTCCTCTTCCTCTCAACATACATTTAATTTACTAATCTTACTAGCTACTGCCTCTGTTTCTTCCCTTTTTAAAACATACACAAGCCATCTCAATCTATTCTCTCATTTTTTCTACCATTGAAGTCATTCCTATACCTAGGTACCTACTCATTTCTTATTTTTCTTCGCTAGTCACTGCATTCAACATTCTTGTCTCTATTACACTCATCCTCTGTTCTATCGTGGTTCTATCTTTCTATCTACAATCTACCTATCGCCATCATTCTGATCCATAATATCATTTCAGGTCTCACTTGCACAGTCTTATACAATTTACTTCTTAACCCAATTGGAATCCTTTTGTCTTACCTACAAAATATCTGACGTTTTTCTCCACTTCATCCATCCACACATAATCCCGTGTTTCATATTTTTCAAAAGTCATCATCCTTCTATAGAACAAATTCTAAATACTTAACGTCAAATATTCCATCACTTAGGTTACCTATTCACTCTATATCCCTTTTCTCTAAAAGTATAGGTACTTTATATTTATTTTTTCCCCAATTAATCCTTATAATCCTATGGTGAAAGATTAGAAAACAGAAAATCAAACCTGCCTTACTAAAAATTACATAATTTTTAAAGTTGCACTACCTACTGTATATTATGCTAAAAATAATAAAAATAAATATTGACACTCTGTATGTCAATGTAGGTACCATTGCTTGACTATGGCGAGCTAGGTAGTAGTATGGAAACCAGTGACCACAGATTATTATTAATATTTTAGATATTTAAATTTTTATTTCTTTTTTACTGGAACAATTTTTTGATCAAAAGTCTTGATCCAATTATTTTCCGGTAGACAAATAAAAAAATAATAAAAATTCAGCGTATGCATTTTACAACTTTACTATTATACAAACCTATGTCATACAATTTTCAAAAAAGCTTACAAATTTACTTTTGAATATTAATTATGTATTACATCAAAGTTCCGCTTAGAATCGTTTTATCGGAAGAAATTATTTATCATTGCTTTTTAATTCACTATTTCCACAACAGTATCCTATATGGGAAGTAAAGTGTTTCTATTTTGTACCACAGGGGTCTCCAGTTTTTTATTCGAGGCCATATGAGAAATTAAAAGTACTTAGCGGGCCAAAAGTATATAAACACATATTATTTTTAATTTTACAGAAATATAATATATATAAGTATTAAAAAATATATAAATTTATTAATAATTTTATATAGTTTGTGCTTACAATAAAAAATTTTTATGACTTCATTTAATGTATTAATTAATTTTATACAAAATATATAAGTAATATGAATTTTAACTTATATTTATATATTGTTAATTTTTTTATTAATGTTTCCTGCTAATATTTTATCGATTTGTGGCTGTAGGTTCAAGTTCCATATTGATTCCAAATGTTTATCCGATATGGCTGACTTATATTTTGATTTAAGGTACTTTGACTTAGAAAAAATTTATTTGCACAAATAAGTTATGGCATATACAGATAAATATGCAATTGCAAATCTGTAACCGAGAGGAATTTATAAAAATCAACTAGTCTCTTTTTGATATTTGATTTTAAGTGCATCATTAGATTGCAAATCAATAATTTCTAATTGAAAGATAGGAAACTAAACGGATTATGATATTTTTTTGTCTTCTAATTTGACATCAAGGTCAGAAAAAACATTATTGGAACTGGATTTTAAGTTAAAAAAGCATTTTTTTGTGCAAAGTTGATTGGAAATTATGCTTTAGATTCTTTATATTTATCACAGGTAATAAAATGAGTAAAATAATTCTTGGAAATCTGTATTTCAAATATAATTTGTTTTTGCCTAAATGCTATTACAAAAGTGTAAATATTACAAATAAAAACATCTTTACTTTGTAATTTAAGGTTGACCTCATTTGAATGTTATGTTATATCTACTAAAAATACTAATTTTCAAGCCCATTCACAATCTACTAGGTAATAAAAACATTGGGCAATTATTTTCAATTAAAAAAAATTTCAATTTTATTTCTTATTTAAAAAAATTGGGATAAAAAACATGGCTGAGCTGATAGATTGGACTGCTGTAAGATATTATGGTATATTATATATATATATGGATATTGTGTTTCTATTTATTTCAAAAAATTTTATAACTGACAATGCTAAAGTGACGTATTACATATATTTTTAGATTTTTTTTTTTTTTATTGTCTACTGGGGGCCAGTTAACTAGTTTGTGGTCCGGATATGACCCGCAAATCATAGTATAGAGACCCATGCTCTACTGACTTAAAATTAATTTGGTAAAAAAAATTTTAATTTAACGCTCACTATATTTTAGAAAAATCAATTTAATTTGCTTTACTTTGTAGATGCTTTTTACATTCTTATAACTTCATTTATATTATATATCTACATAATTTTAAAATTATATAGAAATGTATATATAATAATTAGGGAATGGATTTATAAGTAATTGCATATTTTTATTAGAAAAAGTTATTTGAAATCTGTTAAGAAATGTGCACAATTGGATTAATTCTTATTAAAATAACCCTAATTTTATTTTGCATATTTTTATCTTTAACTTATGTTTTCACATGTTCTTATTTCCAGCTATAAAAATTTGAGAAATTATTGTTTTTGAATACTAAATATCTTAAAATCACAAATAACAATTTTCTAGATTATAATATAAAGTAACTTCATCTGACAAGAAATATACACGATTTATATCATTTTTATTAAAATAACACAAATTTTATTTTACATATTTTTAACTTTTTTTGCATATTTATAAATTTTTAAATGCATATTTTGAGGGTTTTTTGTGCATATATATATATATACATTTCCAAATAATAATATATAAATTATTATTAGTTTAAATTAATAATAAAAAATTTATGTATAATAGTCAATAGTACGTTTAAGAGATTAATAAATCAGTAACATAATATTAGAGTTTAGTCGATACCTATTAGCATATTATACCTAATTCTTTAATTTTGATATACCTAGTAAATATTTTTGTAATTATATAGAAATACTTATTTTTTTTTGTAAAAATAGTCATCACATAAACAATAATTATTGCCATATGAACTATTTTTAGCGTATCCATAATTTATATATATATAGGTACTTTGTTTTAAAAGATTATTAATAATTTTCCATGTTAAATAACAATAAACACAACATTTTATACTATTGAAAAATAAAAAATATATAATATATAATAAATACATATAAATTTAAATAATGTTTACAAAAATAATAACTTATTGGATGACTGTAAATATTCAAAACCCGTCTCAAATAGATTCAAAAAGTAAGCAAAAACAAGAAAATACATATTTTTGAAGAATAGATTCATAAAGATTGTAAAAACAATATGTCAAATAACAATTAATATTAAAAAGTATACATTTTAAAAATTATCATATTAATAATTATTATTATACATTATACTTTAACTTGATCCCAAGTATTCCCAAGATCCCAATATTCAAAAAATTAAATTTTTTTTTTTACAGAGGAGTGAACATGAGATGAGGACTCATAGAAATAAAGAATATTAAAGTCATCATATAAAATTTTAGAATTATTTCTTTACAATCATCCAAAAGTCACATACATTACTACATAATATAATTTTAATTTATCACAATACAATATGGACGGAATTGTTAGTACAATTAAAATAATAAAAAAAACATGTTTAAGATTGATATAATTCAAAATGACCTATCATTTTAGAATACTTTGTTATAAGTAATTAAAATAATAATTCTATTCTACTCTAAATTCAAAAAAAAACCACAAATTTAAAAAAAACTATGTTTTAATATACTGAATGTTTGCATAAAAATAATGAACACTTTTAATTCCATACAAATGAAAATCCATCATGATATTAAGTATATAATAGTATTTTATGATGTCTTATTATGATTGTTATATCTATAAACATTTAATTAAGCATTTACGTTAATATGTAAAATTATATTTGGTGTAGATACCTACATTTTTGTAGGTAATAAAATATTGATATTTGAAAGTTTCATTTTAGTTAATTTAATCTCATCAAAGTTTGATATTCTTAATATGAATGTTTTACCTACTTTATAATAATTTAATTTAATTCTGTAATAAATTTAAGAATCTATGAATAAATTTTAAATTAACCCATATTAATTTAATTTTTACTAAATAGTAGGTATTTAACTAATATTATGCATATGATACTTGTTCTATATATTCATCATCGTAATTGTTATAATCAACAGGATCTCTGTGTATTGAACAGAATCGCTCTCCATATCGAATTACAATAATGATGACAAATAATACAAAAATAGATAAAAATAATATCAGTGGTAAAAAAAAGTAAAGCATTGTTTTTTATTAAATGTCACTCTCTTTCTTGTGAAGCTCAACAAATTCTTGAGGTACACCAGAGTCGTATACAGGTTTTGATCTTGAAAAGTTTGTCTCCAACTCTTTAAGATCTAACGGAGCTTGTTTGGCGGGTGTTTTAATCCAAATAGGTAGTAAATAACGATTGCCTGTAGTATAACTTAATATTAATTTAAAAACAATTTTAATTGATAAACATTATATCTTGCCTGTTTCACTGTTTCTCCAATAATGTCTGTGCTTGGAAAAACAACAAAAGAAAATGTTCAATACAATAAATGTAAAAGCAAACACAGTACACACTGCAAGTGTTATGTAGAATGGTTGATAGTCGCTTGGCTCGTGTTCGTTATAGAATGGGTTTCTCATAAACTCATCCTTGTCGTCTAGAACCACTGACATTCTATGCATAAAATGATTTTCATTACAAAATTAGTTAAACTGGAGAATTGACAAGTAGGTAAATAAAATATAAACTATTAATAGTCACCTGTTTAATCGACAGATTGATTTTTGGAATTGGTTCTGTTATTGCATATTACATTACATGTATACTGTAAAGGATAAACGAGGAATAATTATTGTAAACAATTTTATTAATAAAAAATAAATGAAGTTCGTTTAATCAAGCATGAACAAAGTACCAAGAAACAGCAACGCCAAAGAACGCCCTGGACTGGAATTCATGATAACATTATTGGTATCGGAATTCATTAATCCATGAAATAAACACAGAACCGTGATTATGATTGTTTAAATTTTGTTCCACTATCAGATAGTGACTATCTACTAAAAAGTTTGAACAAACAAAATTGAAAATATATAAATGAGGAACCAAGATATATCAGTTCTTAGTTCACGAATCATGATATAAATATTACTTATTTTATATTTAAGAATGAGTGTTTTGTATAGCGATAATGATGGTTTTCTTGTGTCACATCAATTGTTCATTTCCAAGTTATATGATACAATTTTGAATAAAGCCGAAGGCACTTTACATTTTTATGAGCATTTCTTTCATATACATAATCCATTCATAAGAGATAAACAACAAGTTAATGTTCAATTTCATGCAGAAAATAAACGCAAAAGAAAACGACAACGATTTGAGGTTATTATTATATTTCAAATTGTAATGACCAAATTTCTGTTTTATCTTCTAGATTAAATTGTTTCGTTCTAAAATTCATAAATATATTTATAAATTCAATATGGCATGTACCTAATTATTATTTGTCAATGTTTACTAGCAATTAAAATAAGTTGAATGAAACTAAAAAAAATAAGCACAGGATAATTTAGTTCTAAACTGCAGGCAACTTCATGTTGCTGTTAAAATTATATAACTAACAAATCTTATTTGCATTAATTTTTTTAAAAATATACAATCATTGATTAAATAATTTAACAATTAAAATTATTTTTAGGAAGATGAACTTAGTCAAAGAATCAAAGCCTTTATATCAAAGTTAAAAACCCACTGTAACATATTTTCCATACCAATAAGCACTTCTGATAATAATAATTGTGCTAGAAATGCAGCTGTAAAGTTTTATGAAATGACTAGTATCCTAAAATCATTTTATGGGCAAAATCAAAATCCAAATTTACATATAGCTGATGGCTATGTATTTCCACCGAAATGTCATTTTTATTGTGATGATGTTGTAAATATGAAAAAAATTGGAGATGAAAAGTTTGATATCATTTTACTGGATCCACCCTGGACTAACAAATATATTAAAAGGAAAAAGAAAATCAAACAAAATGAAGGGTACTAAAGTAATAATTGAAATAAACAATATTTTAAGATGTTAATATTTTATATCCTTAGATATACAATGATGATTGATAACGATCTAGCACAATTACCTATTGGTGACTTTCTCAATACAAATGGATTAGTTTGTGTATGGTGTACAAATTCTCAAAATCATATAGACTCGTTAAAGTCTGAATTATTCCCAAAATGGAAGGTCAAATATGTGGCCTGTTGGTATTGGATAAAGGTATTCATTTTTAATAATTTAATAAAAAAAAAAAAAAAATTAATTTTGAAAAAAATAATTTATACCATAATTTTGAACAAAAGTTACTCTCAATTCCTATACCTACATTTTTCATGTTTTACTCAATAAAATAAATAAATAAATAAATTATTTTGTAATTTATATTTTTACACACTATACAATATACATTCATAAACAACGCACAATATTTTGATAGATAAAAAATAAATGTAGGTATGTAAAATGTTCAAGTTAACGAAGTCGTGGGTCTAATGTCAGTTTACCATAAAATATAACATTTTTAGTCGGTTTTCCACCAAAAAGATCTTTCATTGATTTCATAGCTGCATCATGTTTTTTTTTTTTTTTTTAATTATTATTTCAATCAATCGCAACATAATATTTATCAAAACTTATTTTGATAATTAATGAAACTTTTACCGATTATTGTACTTGGATGAAATTTAATTAGGGTCTGCCCATGCAGTACCATTTATCAATGAGAACATGTGTTCTATTGCTGCATTTGTGTCAAACAAAATGAAAGAAAATTTGATGACCTTATTGATTCTATAAATTTTATAAGTTCTTTACAATGTTTAAAAGATGATAATTAACAATTATTTTAATGTTTTATACTTTTCGTAATCTTTGTTCTTCAAAAAATTTCTAAAATATTTTAAGCTAATTAAAAATTTTTTTTTTTTGCATAATTACAAGTAACAACTGAACAATAATTGGTGTAGGTAAATGTTGCCCATACCTATTCTATTTTTACCATACTATTAAAACTAGATCTGTATTTCAGTAAATTGACTGTTTTACATACATTCATTGTATCGTTAAACAAAAAAAATTATTTTCTCATTCAAATTGAATATCATGAATTTAATTCCAATACATTTGGCTCAGACATCAGGACACTATGCTCAAAACCGGCACAGTCCCAGCAAAACTATGACATATGGTAACCCTATACTAATATAATTTCCTAACAAACTTTAATAAATACTTTTAAATACTAAAGTCTATATGCAATTATACAATATTTGTCTAAAAACACAGTGATATTCAAATATATTTTTATGTAATATAATTTAATATTTATAATATATAGGTAACCAATTATGGAGAATTTGTTTGTAATTTTACTTCGCCAACTGGAAAACAGCCTTATGAACGTTTAATATTTGGAAGGAAAATTGACAGTGATAATAAATATAAAAATCCCGAAGAAAATAAATTAATTGTCAGTGTTCCAAGCTCAGTACATTCACATAAACCTCCTTTGACTGGCAAGTATCTTCAACTATATTCTAGTAATAATTATTATAGATATTATCTCAATTCAACTGTTAATTTTAAAATTATATTTAGCATAAAAGTAAAATATTATTTAAATTTTCAGCAATTAAAGTAATCACTTTAATGTTAATACATTTTTTCTTAAACTGTTAATATATGTTTTAATATTTAACACTCAAAAATTTGGTTTTATTTTTTTTTTTTTCAGAAATATTAATTCCTTATTTGCCTCTAATGCCAAAATGTTTAGAACTATTTGCACGATATTTATTGCCCAATTGGACTAGTTTTGGACTTGAAGCTTTGAAATTTCAACATAAATTTCTATATGAAACTTCAACTGTAGAACAATGTATACACAGATCCAAGACAAACCCTATTCAAAATTTATCTTTTATATAAAATAAAATTGTAAACTATGTTATAGTACCAAAATTAATGATTTTTTTTTATTTATATTTTTAACACATATTATTGAAACAAGTGTTTAGTTTTATCCAGGGCTGAAACTAGGGGAGGGAGGCAGTGGAGGTATCTTGCCCCGGGCAGCAAAATTATGGGCACACATTAAACTTTTTTATTAATATATTGTGTTCATTCAAAATCGTGTGTATGAAAATGGTAATATCTAATCTAAAAACTTAAAAATGCAATATTTTATTATTTCGATTTTTGAACAAAAAAAAGGCCATCAAAAATGAATAGCTATTTATATTGTACCATATTCACTTCCGTGATTGTTTCGCCGTGTCGGTAATGGTTTTTGATCAATTCCAGAAATTATTTTTATGTCAGTCTTTGTAATATAAGATAGCACAATTGATAAGTGACTGCAGGTTATACGTTTGATATTTGTACCTACTTATAATGATTATTATTTTTGTTCATTTATTTTAACATAGACAGTCGGTGCTGGTTGCAACTTGTGACTTTCAACAAGTAGGTAAGTAAAATATTATTACGATTTATTCAGGTTAATTAAACACCTTGTTTTTATGACGCTTAACACATGACATGTATAAAATGTATAGGTATAATCTTGCTCACAAATTTTTACGACAACTGCGACGTTTATTTCATTTTATAATAATAATACATAATTACATTTTATTATAATATCCGGATTTATGAATTTCTCGTACTACGCCACTGAGTTTAATTTAGAATAAATAGAATAGTATAACATATTTTAATAGTTAGGGGAACAATTAAATATTAATTATTAGTTATTGGTTATAGCACATACAAATTACAAAATTAAATCGAATCAATGTTCAATTTATTTGACAAAATATAGTTTAGTATTGAGTTACAATGACTAAGATAATAATATATTCATATTTCCTATATATTATAATATATACAAAATTATATGTTTTTGTTATTATTATTATTTATTAACATATAAGTATATTATAATATATTTATTTATTAAATGTAACATATAATATTATTATTATGCATCATATTATGATAAAATATTAAATAAATACATTATTACTATAAAAATAAATACCTATTATTATTATTATTAAAAATCACCACCACGGCGATTATCACTACAATTACCGCCATAGACACCTTGGCAGTGTATGCGTACCGATCGTATCACGATTCACTAACGTTACATTTCGATGATGTTTCATATAATTGTATAACGGCGTTGTGTCCGTATGCCTGACCACTTATTTTAGATCCTCCTCCCAGTTATTATGTTTAAAAACAAGAATTTTCAAAATTAAGTCAAAATGTCGACTGATCCAAAACCGAAAAATTGGGGATGTCCTCTCATAGTCTATATATTATATTTTAATATAGTATGTACCTACCTACGAATTACGATACATTTATGTGGTAAAAATAAATAATAAATATTAAAAGGTAATTAATAACAATTCTCTCTTGGAAATACTTGACATAATTCTAAGTAAAATGAACAGCAGATTTGTTGTGTTGAAAGATATAAATAGTAAATTTGATTTTTTGTGTGGCTCTCAAATAAACAAAACAGATTCAAAAGAATTACAAATTAGAGCTAAACAATTGGCTGACAGTTACCCAGAAGATTTAAACAAAGAGGAGATGGTCTATGAAGTAGAAAGTTTTAAATACCATGCCCTTGAAATGGACAGTAGTCTAAGAAATGCCACAGCACTGTCTACTTTAAAAAAATTTTTGAGCAACGCCTGAAAGAGGGCTACCCAAACATCACAACAGCTCTACAAATATTCCTTATTCTTCCAGTCTCTATTGCTTCAGAGGAAAGGAGCAGCTTCAGAAAACTTAAATTAATCAAGAATAATTTAAGAAGCACTATAAAACAACAGATTCACCAATTTAAGTCTTATATCAATTGAACATCAAATAGCGATCAATCTCATTTGACGAAATAATCAAGACATTTGCAGGCAAAAAGTCAAATTTACATAAATCTCTAAAACTAACTTTTAGTTTTAGATGGTTTTCGATGGAATTGTTTTATGTATAATATTTTTCTGTTTTAAAAAGGTTTTACATGAATTATTTATCATTCTCATTTTCAAATAAACCTTACCTAATTATTTATTTCAATTCTATCATAATAGTAATAACATCCCAAATATTAAATATTTCAGAATTTTTTGCAAGCTGATGTAGGAGTAGGACTAAAAATTATTTTCAAATTGCAGGGGTTAAATGATGGAAGGGGGCGGCAAAATTAGAGGTTATCACCCATAGAAAAATGTGTAGCAGCGGCCCTGGTTTTATCTATTTACTAGTAAAAATAAATAAATATAAAAATAATATATAAGTAAAATTAATGTATATTGTAAAAAATATAGAAAATAGAAAATGTGCCCAGAGTATTCAAAAATACATTACTAGTAACTAATAATTTTAACTGTAAGTCATTATTCGTTTTTTTGAATATTCTTTCCATACATTTTCTATTTTATATGTTAATTCTACTTAGGTATATATATATATATTATTTTAATTTGGTTTTAGAAAAATTTTGCAAATTTTTTAACATTGTGACTTTCATTATTTTTTTAGAACAGTTAGGGTCAGCATTATAATTTGTAAGGCTTAGGTCTAAAATTAGTTTTGAGTGTATAAAAACAAAACAAAATACATGGTAGATTTCAAATCAGGACACCCTAAAAATTGTAAAGCCTAGATCCAAGACCATGTGTGTCCTGGTTAAGCGGACCCTGGCAACAGTAATAACTAGGGCTGTGAATTTGTAGGAAAGTGCATTTTTTTTAGCTCATTGTGAAACATGCTTTCTAAGCACAAAATTTGAATCATGTGACAACAAAGTCATTAATGAAGTTTTTATTTCGCATTTTTCGGCGTTTTTAATTTTTTTGCCTTTTTAGGTCATATTTTCCTTTTTTAGTGCATATTCCGGTATTTTTGATCAAATTCCGTCAATTAACATGTTTACACACATATTTTTTATTTTGCACATACTGTATATACGAAAAATTTATATTTTATAAAATAATATTTTACACAAGCTGTATAAGGGTGTAATTACAGCGTTTGATTTGGTCAGGATTCGATAAGATAAGACAATTAGTGGAGTAGTTATTTGTGGCATGTCAGTCACAAATTTCCAGATTAAGTAGGTATCTGTAAACTATTCAACAATATTTTTGACAACATCAGAAGAGCACTTGTTGTCCAATGCAATAGTGAAGACGAATAAGGTAGGTACCACAAACACATATGTAGAAATTTATGTTATTCTTTTAACAAAACAAATACTTACAAAAATTTAAAAAAAAAATGTTTCAGACGAGTACTGTAACAGACGAGAGAATCAATTAACTTCCAAATTCGAATTCAAATTTTTATATTTTCACCATTTTTATATTTTTTTTTATCAAATTTCTTTTATTAAATAAATTTAATAATTTTTGTGTTTGT
>JAIPRL010002589.1:32582-44430 GCA_025469235.1 Pemphigus obesinymphae
GTAATATAAATATTAATATGAATATAAAATACAAATTTTCAGTGCATTTAAAAACAATTTTAAGTGAATTTTATACTACAATTTTTGTCATTTTTTGGAATTTAAAGTGCATTTTTTGACATTTTAAATGCATTTTTTAAGGTTTTTTACTGCATTAAATTCACAGCCCTAGTAATAACTATTTATTACTGATCAACCATATCCTTCTTATGTATAACAAAGGTTATATAAACTATTAGTTTACAAACTTTGTGATAAACTTAATACTTACCATATGCATATTTCTTACTGTTTTCTCTATTGTAAAAATAATAGCAAGATTTTTAACCATGGATTGTTAACCATTCAATTTTTTTTTTTTTCAAATTGTTATTTAAACCCTGGGTATGATTTAATAAAATGCTTTATTGGGCATTTAGTACAAGAGAAGAAAAGCTATTTTAATGAATAGGAATTTGGTTAGTTAATGTAATTGTTTTTTTTTTTTTTTTTTAATATTGTTAAAGTAACTGATTTTTAAACATAGACGATCATTTTAAAATGTCTATACGTTTAATTTTTATTTTAGATAGGTTTATATTGTAAAAAATATCGGTATGTCTTGTAAATAGTTTTCTATTTTTAATTTAAATGTAACATTATTTTAAACATCAAATGAGTTTCTACGATTGGCCTTTCAATTAAATTTACTAGTGTCATATGAGAAGGTCATTAACTGACTAAAAATCTACCGCATATCAAATTCAACAATATTTCATAAGCATAAAATAATAAATAATAATTTGTCTTCTATTATTTTTAATCATTATATAAGTATAGTAAAAAGTTTAAATATATAAATTCATAGTAATTACCTAATTAATTATCTAATTTAACATCTACGTAGAATACTATAAACAATTAGTAAATAAAATGCATTATAGGTGGGTGGTGGTACTTACATTCATACAATTTTAATGATACCTATCATAAGTATTTACATTTTTATAATTTATAGTAAACTTTTTTTTTTCATTATAAATCTACCTAAGGTACCTAGGTATAAAAATGTGAAGTACTCACACAAAGTAATATTCCCCCCACCTCAAAAAAAAATAGTTCAAAATTAATTTTGGAAAACTCTCACGAGATAAATGAATTTACAAAATTGTGTGTGACCCAAAATGTATATTATATATACACATAAACTATTATTAACATAAATATATGTCATATAGTCAATAATAACTTGGGAGATTATTTACCCCGCACAAGTAATTACAGATTACAATCAAATATTTATAATCTATAGGTACACACTTATTTGTTGTATTAAAAGTTAAAATAATTGAAAAAGTAGCTGTTCTAACAATTCCCAAGCATCAAAAGTTACATGTTATAATTATTTAAATAAAGTTGTAGTTATAATTTATATTTTTAAATGAATAAAATTACTTATAACCTCATTTGTTATTATCATTATATATTTGTTCAAAAAATACTCGTAATTTTATTTTACCAAAAAATTTTGTAAAGTTAGAATAATATCAAAACTTGTTTTGATTATTTCACAATGGTTTAGCATGATTTAAAGTGTATTTCGGTGTTGGATAAATATGTATATATGTATTATATTTAAATCACAATACATTAGGATTAAACTTGGTCTTTGATTGTAGCATCAATAACAACTCGTTTACTATTTCAAATGTATACATAAATTTTTATTATTAATATTAATGACTCAATGAAATTTAAAAAAAATATTGCTAAGTTATCAATGACAGCTTGTAGCTTAGGCGACAGGATAATAACATAATTTTCAATTAAGAGAAAGGGAAATTATTTTTTTATTTTTACAAGTATTTTCATTTAGTCTAAAATAATAATAATTGTATTATTTTGCTTTAAATTGTTTTATTTGTTCTCACAATAAACAGAGACAAAATTATATCTTTTTTATTAACAACATGCATGAAGTGATGTAGTTATTGATACTGATGCATAGATAAAAAACATATGTTTACATAACCAAAAATAATGACCTAAGAAATTGCATATTTATAACCTGGATACAAAAAGCATTCAGTATATTATACCACAATTTATTAATTTTTTCTTTTTAATTACTGTAATGCTTATATTTTAATAGGCAGACGTAAATTCCACAAGTCAAAATATAGAATAATGTAAATTCCATCAATATTTATAACATTTGATGATAAGAATTATTTAGTGTTATCTAGAAGACACCACAAGAAGGCAATACTTATTATTTACCAAAATATTTTGTCCGAAATATACATAATATATTAATAGCATAAGCATATAATTATAATATTTATTAATATAAATCATAGTAGTAAGCCTTGGACTCTGTATACTTGATAGAATTTACAATTTCCCATTTTATATACCTATACAAAGTTGATGAAAAATAATGCTTTTAGGATAGTTTATAACAAATCCATGGATATAATTTATAAAATATGTATTTTCTTTTTCTCCTTCACCTTCTCTTAATTTGATTTAATTTAGTGTTATCGTTCATTATTATGTCACACTAATAATTAAACCATCTCTCCTAACTATTTGGAATCGGCCACATTTCTAAAAATATATATACTTAATTTTTATTATTGACTTTTGTATTATTATAATATCACTTTATGTCTACAACCGTATTCCCATAGTGACTGCAATTTTCTTAGTATTCTCATCTGTTGATATATACCACACTATCCCAGCTCTTTTAACAAGTTATTTCATTCATTGCTTTTATTTTTTTTTAATTTTTAACATAATTAAGGCTAAGAAAAAATAATGCTACCCCTTATTCGGTTTTAATAAAAATGACACTTAAGGTAACAAAAGTTATATATATAATAACAGTAGTAAGGGCTAACACTACAACTATGACATCAGCATCAAGTTTTAAAACCAAGTACTATGGCAGGAATGAATCCAATACTTTCAAGGTCCTCTGATTGGTAAAAATCAATAAAACACTTTTGGGGTGGTTGATTACAAAAAATATGAACCATTTATATGTAACAATAAATATCTGAATTGTCTATGTAGGAGGTTAACAATGAAAATATACCTGGACCATCCAGAACTAACAAATTATAAAAAGATTATAATATTTAATAAATGAAATTATACAGGCAGGATCAACCTTAAGAGTTACATTTTTATATATTAATTTATTTGTTTTTATAATACCCAATTTTATTTAAAATGCTACTTAATGGTAAAAATATTTAAATAAAGATTTTAAAATATAAATATAGAAATTTATATAAATCTCCAATTTAAGGTCACTGAATATCAAGTTTTAAATTATACTTCCACTACCAATAAGCACGAGCTGCCATTTAAGATTAACCTTTTATAAATAACATTATTTGATTTACCACTTGTACAGTCTTTTATTCATCGAATATAAAAAGATTATAGTTATTATCTATAATTATTAAGAATAAATTATTGTACTTTTTTCTTAACTGTCTTGGGCGGTGGCACAATTAAAGGTAATATATACATACCCAATGCAGCTAATATGTGTAAATAAAACTTGAGGTACCTGTAAAAATATGTAAATTAAATAGGTGTAATAAATGTATGCATAAATATTAAAAATCCAGTCGGTAGGGTGAAACATTTTGCTAATCTGATAGGATACTGATGGTAAATATATTGAATGTAAAAGCAATGATAAATAATTTATTAATTATTTTGATAAAATAATTCTATGAAAAGCTAGGTGTAAATATACATTACAGTAAAAAAATTTGTAATTTCTAGATCCATTTGTTTGCAATGGCGTATTTACGGGGGGGGGGGTTTAGGGGATAGATCCCCCCTTGCACTTCGACTTTTAATTTTTTTAGTGGAAATATATAGTGAAATGAAAAAATATATGCCTAAGGGGGGGATAATATATATTTCCATAAAAATAAAAATAAAAATAAAAATCATAAAATAATGTAATTCATAATACCTGTGTTACTATAGATAATAAAGAAGTGGATTTCCATTCAATCGATTTATTTATAGAATATAGATAACAGCACGCCCGCGCCGTATTCGTGAACCGCATGATCACCTCGGTCACCTTATGATTAATTATTTTATCCCCTCCCCCCCATAAATAATTTCTAAATACGCCGCTGTTTGTTTGTTGTTTTTTTTTTATAAATAATTATAATAAAATAACATTTTATTTGTTTCCCATTTTAGTTTATCCTTCACTAAGTACCTTCCTAATCACATGATTTATAAATTAAAAATAAATAGTCAATACAAATGTAACAATTAAATCAAGTAATCATATAATGAAATAAGATAAATTTTATCTAAAAAAAAATTATGACTTGCAAGGGACAAAAAATTCTTGGTAGATTTCAATTTTATTCAATAACGAAAATTTTTTTATTTTACTGCTGGAATGATAGTATTTCTGAAATAATACAGATTTCTTAATATAAAGTTAGTTTAAACAACATTTTACGTATGTCTAATTATCTAAATAGAGATAGCAACGAAGTAAGAGTGCTTGGAATTTGGTGATAAAGGGAGACACCGGATAGCTTAGTGGTAGAGTAAGTGAGAGATTAGATTTCTGGATTAGATATGTCATATTAAATAATAAATACATAACAGTTGGGTAGTAAATATACCAAAATATTTTTTAAAATCAAAGGAATAATCCTTAATACTCAAAATTGATAAAAACACTAAATTATACTATAAAAATTATTATACTTACCAAAAGACATGTATTGCTGGCATAAGCTCTAGTAGTATAAATGAAAATGTCATGTAAGATAAACAAAGTCTTGTCAAAAACCATGTTACAAAATCATAAGCTAATTTCAAAGGTTTTGGCTGTTGGAATCTATGCCATAAACATCTTCTAATCTATAATTGTACATAATAAGTAATTATTTATCAGTAAAGTCCAATTTTGTTATATAATTACTATTCTTGCACTGTTTGTGAATAATGCTCCAGAAAGGAATGTTACGTAATAACCTGGATAGAAACCATGCCAAAATGCTGACAAAGTATATGTCATAACAGTATTATACTTAGGTGATGCTCTTTCATACATCACATAACGAAGCCAAAGATTTGTTCCTTTGTTCCATGCATCAATTGTTGCTCTGAAGTTTACACCAAACTAAACAAAATATTAGCAATAATCAAATATAAATTTCAAGTAAATAAATATATTAGAAGTGGTATTTTACATATATTTCATGAGAAAATATATATTTTAAAATATAGTATAATACCAATGCATACCTCAACTCCTAAAATGTCAATATTATCGAGTAAATTCCATTCTTGTTCACCTTTATCATTGTAACCAGTAAATCCAAACCCAGAAGCATTACAAACAGCGTCCGCTAAAGTCCAAGCAAAATAATACTTGAATCGAGTTAAAGATGTAATAACTATAATGAACCAAATTTTCGAGTATATAGGAGTTTCGAGTAAAAATGATTCATCTAAAAAATATATATATATTACAACAAAACATCATATTTCTTCCTTTAAATGTTAACTCAAAGTAATTAAGGTAATTAACATTATCAAATTATATTGAATGATGTAAAAGACACAATAAAAATTAAAACTGTTACAAACCAATTAATGTAGATGCTGGGTACATTGGAACAATGAAATAAATTATAAGAGCGCACATGAATGTAATCAACATTTTTTTTAAAACTGGTTTTAAGGGTGTTGGTGATGATAATGCCTGAAACAAAACATATTAATAATAATTAGAATGAAAATTATGTGCACTAAAAAAATTCTCTTATATGCAGCATAAAAACCTAAAATATGCTAAGAAAATGTTAATAAATGCATCAAAATTCTCATACAACGAAGAGCAGGAAAACAACATGGTGCTCGCAGACCGGTGCAAAAATTACCCTCCTCAACATGGAAATGCTGACAACCATGGAGAAGAGGAAGAAAAAGTTCTTCAACTTTTGATATGTCATATATTTTTTTTTTGAAAAATGCCGTGTGGTCGTAAAAAAGACTATTTTAAATTGCAGTGGCCAAAAATAGTTTGTTTTATTTTATACTTTGAACTTTTGAATGTGTTCCGTGGAATTTTCTACAAACCCATAAAATATGCATTTCTTGTACAAAAAGGCAATTAAATGCATTTATATAAGCATATAATAATTACGATTATTTTAATTTTAGATTCCAAGCATAGCAAGGAATGTATTCATTTTTGATGTATTATTTGTATATATATATATATATATATATATATACTTTTAGGTAGAAAGAGTCAGTCAAATAGGAGTTTTTAGCAATTTATTCGATAGTTATGGACACGAAATGACCCATGAACTTCAACACTCGCATGTCACACCTTGTACAGTTTCTTAATCATGCAGTATTTCTATTATGAAACAATGTAATACAACCATTGTTATAAATCAGAAAATAATAGTGGTAGAGACTTGAAATTTTATATCAAACATTTATTATAGTATTATATTTATGTAATAAAACTTAATATGTGAAATGTTTAAAATAATTAATATATTTTTTAAATATTATATTCTCAGTTTGAGTTTATAGTATTATATTCAAGTTGTGCTTGTTGGAAGTACAAATTGATTTTCAAACATTAAGTATGTATCAAACTGCATAAAAATGTTTCTTATTAAACTTACTATATTTCAATCTACATTCTCATTATTTTAATTTGTGATTATAGTGCAAATTTACAAAAAAAAAAATTTAATAAGTGCTTGAATACTAAAATATAACTAGGTATTTAGTTAATTAGTTTTTACCATTTATTAAATATATAATATTTAGTATATCAATGTTTTCACTAAGCATTTATTTAATAAAAACTTTGTAAAATACTTAAGAACATAGATAACGATTATTAAATATAGTTGTCGTTTCTAACAAATACTATTTCAAAAATTATACTCTCATATTAATTAAAAAATAATAATGAAATTTTACCTCTTTTGGTAACTTTTTAGGAAAATTGGAACCATCCAAGTAAGCCATATAATCCTCAAAAAATGCATTGGGTCCAGCCAAAATTGTTTGAAATGTTAATAAGTAGCTTATATATTGAATAGGGGTTGGTGGCCTTCTAAAAACATTAAAATAAACAATAGTTAATAACACATATTTAAACATGCAACTAAAATAAAAGAATTTAAATAATATCCAACCTTATTATATAACGTTTCTGAATATCAGTTAATTGCTTCTTGTCAGCCATAAGACCATCATGCAAACCACATGCTAATGCTGATAATTTTTGTACCATTACCATTACTGGACCTAAATAACAAATAAAAATTGAAAAGAATTTGACAATCGGACTTGGTTTTAAAGTTAAAACAAATTAAAATTTAGGGATTTTGCTATGTTCCTTTAGTAGCTTCATTTTTCTAAATATCTCAATATTCTTATGTGAACTAATGGTAGCCAATGAGGTTTTCATGCACGAGTCCTCAGTTTGATTCTCGAAACTTCTAAATAACTCTTTGCACTTTTTTCGACTTATTTTGTTCATTATATAATATTATTATATTTTACATATTTTTAGTATAATCTACAGTAATTGTCAAGTATATCCACCGAAGCTTCATTCAGAATCGTTTTTTTTAGAAAGAAATTATTTATCATTGCTTTCAAATTCAATATATATCCTACTCAATATGCGAAGTGCTTCCACTCCCTACTGACCAATTTTTTAAATATTATAGATATTAGGTAGGTACAATATAGTAAGATTTTAAAAGAATCAAGATAATAAATACAAGTAGCATAATATTTTTCGCTTGAATATTACAGATTGATTCATGAATGAGAATAAATTAGTATAAATGAACTTAAAGATAGAATAACTGCAATCATAAAATCAAGGAAACAATCATGCATTTGGCGGTTGCCACTTTAATAACAGCCAGTATGTATGAAAATGTATTATAATAGCAAACACTAAATAGTAGTTTTAGTTATATTTTGTTGAACGGATGGAATTTGAATAGTTTTGAGCTCGAAAAAAGTTTAACTTTCAAACCCAAACCTAACTCTTTAAGTTTAGATTAATTTTTTGAACTTTTCTATAAATAATATATCTAGTACATCATTACAGTTTTAAGTAATTAAAAAATAAACTGCTATTATAAAATGAATAATAGTATTATAATATAATAATTTACCTGTAATATCCAAAGTATAAGATCCATACTCATAAACTTGACGATAAATATGTAATGATGATAAATAAATACAGCATATAAGTAATACAGCTCTAAAAATAAATAAAATGTATATTAAATTTAAAATGTATATTAAATTTACAAACATATTTTATCGAAATTATAATTACTTATGAATCATGTTTGGACTTAATGTTTTTATTATAATATAACAAATGGTTGGTAGAATAATAAGATGTAACACCTGACTGCAAAAATGAACATATTATATAAATCAAAAATTAGATAAAAATTGAATATTAAAAATGATTGTTTTATTTATGGATTTAGAATCAAAATTAAAAATTCTATATTCTTTTAGGGTTATTTTTAAAGGGACTTCAATAATTTGTAAGATATTATGTCTTTTAAATACATTAATTATTTTAACAATTTTTCATAAAACTAAAAATCATAAAATAAACATAATTTAAGCATTGACGTAATCATTTTAGCTATTTTAGTAAATAGTAATAATAGATAAGTACTGAAATAGTATTCCTACGTTTTTTATTGTTTTTTTTTTTTTTTTGAAGTCAGGATTTATTCAAAAAAATGTGATTTTATAGTGTCAGGACAGGAGTGTTTTAAAAATATGAAATTTACATAAAAAATTAGTCTTTAAAAAAAGGAATGTGTGTTTTTTCATTTTATCAAAATGTTAATTTATCATTCAATAATAATTAAAAACATTATGTAGAATGACATGAGATTCACCCTGTATAATATAAGGTAATATAAGGATAAAACACAATTATAGATGGTGTTTATTAGTGATATCATTGATTTTATCTATTATATATTTCAGATGGACTTTTAACATAGACAATTTAATTCAAATTACATTTGATTTTATTAGTGATAGTTATTTTTAATTGAAAATATGTATATTACTATCCAAAACAGGTGTAGGCCATGGACAATCCAATAATAAGTCCAAATATTTCTCGTAAAAATATATATTGTTGATTTTTTGGTGGCAAAAAATTATACATTAATGGCGCTATACATAATGCTACAAGTTGACAAACGATGAAATTAACCTGAAATTAAAATAATACATGCATTCTATTATTATTATTATATTTTTAGTTTTAATATATTTAATGTTATTATATTTTTCTATTTATTTAGTTAAATTTAATATATTCCCTAATTATATATTTACACACTTCTTAAAATAATTGTTAGACTTTATTGTAACCACATTGAGGGTTTTGTTTTCTAGCACATAAAAGAATAAATTATCTGGTTTTCCAACTCTAGAAAATGGCAAAATGCTACATACAATTTTCCATGTGAGAGACATTTTCATTATAAATCTACACCACAATCTCTAGTTTCTGATCTTTGATTTTGTTTATGGTCATTGTGAAACACACTTTTATTGGGAACTAAGCTATTCAAAAAAATACTGGAAAATCGTTGGAGGAATCAGAGTAATTTCAGAATAAATATTTTTTGTCCTACACATTTTCAAATTTCAGCTTGTAAATATATTTTTGTAAAAGAAAGGACAAGAAACCTATTCCCATTACACAACCAGGACGAGTTTAAATTCCTTTATTGGAGCGACAATCTTTAAAGATATTTTAAGAAAGCATAATAGAATATAATTGGCAATTTAAAAACTCTGAAAGAAAATCTACTGACTCTTCACAATTGACAACTGTATCTCTAGAATAGTACTTAATACAATTATATTGCTCAAACACATTATTTGTACATTTATAATTCTAGCTTGATTCTTAGTTATTATAATTATCACAGAAAAAACATGTATCATCAAAACAAATAGGTAAATTTTAAATTATAAATTTAATCAAAAACACTCATGGATAGTGTCATAAACTCATACTTATAACTCTAGAAAGAAGGGATTACAATTTCACATATCATACATTCTTCTATTTAGGAAAAAAATATGTAAAATTGGGTTTTCTAACACAGGACTGAGGGAAGGAGGGCAAAGTATGCACCTGCAATATGTTTTGTAATTACAAAGGCCCGACCGCAAAATTAGATAAAATACCTAACAATAAACAATGATCAATTACTGATAAAATAGAATAATTAAAAATCAGGAAATTTTGGTTAAAAATTGTTATTAATTGTTATCCTCTCGGCCATAATAATATATTGTGCACTAGACTTCACAAACACTCACGCCAGCACTGGTCTCACATCCCTGTGTAATAAACAACTTTGAGGAAAAATATTCAATAGTTTTAAGTACTATAAACTATATATGTCTGTATACAATAATTAATACTAATGAGCAAAAACAAAAAGGTCTATCTAAATTATATATTCTTATTTTCCTTGGCCATCCTAGTTTTCCACTTCTACTTAACTCAATATACTACCACAGAATAGATTAAAGCAGAATGGATCCATTCCACTGATAAGAAATTACATGGGCTCTTATGAGACGTTTGTCTGCACGTCGCAAAGAATCCTTAGGCTCCACGTCCTTATCACGCATGCGCGCAGTCCATAGTTAATAAATAAATCTATATTATTCACAAACTAAGATTATATTATATTATATATCTTAGTTCGTGATCAATGATCATAATAATATAAATTTTGTGTGTAAAACATTGATAATAAAAATTATTCTTATTAATTAATTGAATTAATTCTTTATTATCTATGATGAACTTAACAATGACGAAATAGATTAAGATTTCAATTTTTATGCAAGTTCTTTTTTTCGTCAGAATGTATTTTACCCAAATTTTTAAATACATTTCTTAAAACATGACGTGTGGATAGTAATGATTTTCGAAATGATCCCATCACACTACAGACTCCAAGTATTATAAAATGATTGTTAGTCACTTTCCATAAGTTTGAAAAAAAAGGTCATCAATAAGCATAAGAATTAAACCAATTTAACATAGTAACCCATTATTCTGATAACATTTTTGAAACTTAGGATTAGGGATTTATTTATGTCAATTCAATTTGTACACAAATTTTAATTCATTAACACATTAAGTAAATAAATACAAATAATTAACATATATTTCAGGCTAAATTGACAATAGAATTTAATTTTAATTGAAATTGTTCATATTAAATTCAAGTATACAAACAAAATAATTCAATTTTTAATTCATTAACACATATGTTAATTATTTTTATTTAATTACTCTATGTATTAATTAATTAATAGCATACCATTCCTGCAACAGGTATTTCTTGTTTATTGTATTCCGAGTTCTTTGCATTTATTTACACTTAATGTAAATTTATTTACACTTAAAAAGCAATTTATTTTGTGTTTCTTTTTCTGGATCTGCATTATTCAATTTCAATTCTTTACTAGAACTAGGTGTATCCGTTTTATTTAAATGAATAGCGCTAAATAAACCAAACTAAATAACCAAAATAAATTTCATCTACTGTGTGCACGAGATTCTGGTAAAATGCATGACAAAATTTTGTCATGATATTCCTTTGATCTCTGGAAGCATTCTTTTTAATCTTATCAACTCCTGCTGGCAGACTTTCCTTATCAGTTGACAGTTATTATTATGAATTATGATCGATAAAATAAGTAACTTGTTTAAAAATCTCCTTATTTATCT
>JAIPRL010002589.1:44530-57338 GCA_025469235.1 Pemphigus obesinymphae
TTATAATATTACTAATTTTCGAATGACAATATGAACTTCGCTATCTGTGAACCCGTCATTCAACTAATTGTTTGATTTCCGTATTGCCTATACTGATGGCCTATCTATGTATATTTAATCTATGGTAGTAGATACCACAGAATAATTTTAACTTAATTTAATAACTAGTTGTATACAAACTAAATGTATTTTACTTATTCTGTGTATGATGTATACAATTATTTACAATGATAATGTGGTTTTTGGTAAGAGAAAAACCTTGTTTATTTCTTAATCTGTTGACTGTTACATTCGTTAGACCCATAAGCGCAGATTAAGGGGGAAGCTAATTTAAACTTCTTGTGATTTGCGCTCAGCACCTTAGCAATTTAATTCTTTAATTTTTAAATATTATTTAGTTGTAAAATTATATTTTTAGTGGTTAATAATTAATATTTAGTCATTTATTTTAGTGCTAAAAAATTGAATTACAAAAAATAATTTCAATTTGTAACTAAATATAAAAGTAATTAGTGGGTTATTATTCTTTGTTTATATAAATTATACTATTATAGCTTTACCACATAATAAATACTTGTACGTACAACTACTTAAGTATATAGGTCCTAGATAAAAGATTCAACTAAATAAAAACAAAACGAGTCGAGGGGAAACATTCTAATAGGTTTTTCAAATCACATTAATATAAATAATTGTATACAGTAGATACGTACCTACAGCCCCTAAAATTGTGCTTATAATGTGTATATTATAGTGCAACACACATTGTGTAATAAAAAATTAACAACTGTGTTAATGAAATTGGGCAATTCTAAATTTTTATATGTTATAAAAATGGTTGATGATAAAAATAAAAAAGGGTCATTCAAAGTAAAAATGGATTAAAAGTGTAATATGAACTTATTACTATAGCTAATTACATATAATAAGTACTAATATACACAAAATAAGTTGAATACATCTAGTTCAACGTATTCGGTGTTATACCTATGTACCTACCTACACGGTATAGAAGATAACAAGTAGGGAAAGCAAATATATATTCCTTTGTTCTCTGGAAGCATTCTTTTTAATCTTATCAACTCCTGCTGGCAGACTTTCCTTATCAGTTGACAGTTATTATTATGAATTGTGATCGATAAAATAAGTAACTTGTTTAAAAATCTCCTTATTTATCTGGAGATTTTTGTAAATAGTAGTTTTAATAAATAAATAATTTGTGTTGTAAGTATTCAGTTTTAAAAAATTCTAGAAAATAATTTAATGCATTATTTACAGAAAAAAGTGACGACACAAAGGTAAAAATTCTTATTTAACAATTTTAACTACAGATCCTATAATAAGAATTATACAATGGTCCTTGTATTTCATATAATTTTTGCTCATTACAAACATTAATCCACAGTTTACACCTAAGCAATTATTATAATTATTTATATATTTCATTTTGAAGGTAATGGTAGGTATATATTTAAAATTTGAACTTTTTATACGTGATAACTTACTGTTCAGGATCTTTTGGAAATCTAAAAAAACTATATCCTAAACATGGACATTGCCTTTTGCAGCTATTAACTGCACACACAATACCTTTATAATTAGAAATGTTTTTTTATGTACCTATCTACTCTTATTTTAAAATGTTAATGTTTATAAACTTATTAAATTAAAATTATATAATATATTAATTTCAATGTAACATGTGTTTTATAATTATGGTATAAAATTCCATTATCACCGAATGAAATATCACGGATTTATATAAATAAGTATCCAATATGTATATTAGTAGTATAAGTACACTGTTTAATCTACAAAAGTTAAAGGATATTTCTCCCGCCAATTATTATTTTAAAATTATCACATCTGGGGTCTGCCAGCAAAATATTATTGATATAAAAGTTATATACGGTGATAAGACCATCTTTCCCTACTTGTTATCTTGTATATCGTGCAGTGTCCATTCTGCTTTAATCTATTCTGTGCTACTACATCCTCTTCACTTACACACACCCATGTCATATCACTCTTTATTATATCCACCCCCCTCTTTTTTCAGTCTTACCTTTATTAATCTTACTGCCTCTAAGTTTCTTTAAAATATTCCAAAACATTTCAATCTATTTTTTCTACTATTGGAGCCACTTCTATACTACCTTTTATATACTTACTTATTTCTTATTTTATCTTCTCTAATAACTCCACTCATCCACCTTAATAATTTCATCTATGGTACACTCATTCTCTATTTTATTTTCCTATCTACAACCTAACATTCTGATCCGTACATCATTACAGACCTCACTACTATCTTCCTCTTTATTAATAATTTATTAACAATACCAAATTCTAAATAATGGTCATTATGTCAATAATATTCAAAATATTTTTCAGAATTAGGTGTTATTTATTATAAAATCATTATTGTTTTTAAATTATTTTGTAATAATTTTAGATTATCAAAAGAACATTTATCTGATATTGTCGAGAAAAGTTGATATATATTTTTTTTATATAATGTTTTTAATATGTAACCTTAATAATGACTTTCTGGTTTATACTATGTTGCTTAAGCATTAATTAATAAGACACCTGCCTAATTCTAATCTTATTCAACGACATTGTGTAAGCCATGTACATTACATTTTTTTTTTTTTTTTGTAACATAATATAGGTTGTCAACTTTTCATATTATTCTTTAATTGAATCAGGTCACATGGATAAAGCCAATTGTGTGACTTCTACATGTATCTACTTAAGTTCATTCTTTATATAGTTTAATTTCTGGTATTGAACTTCTATTATTTAACACTTTCAAAAAAATACTTTATAGTTTATATTGACTGTTATGTAAAAAACATTTAATATTTTCATGTGGTAACTAATAGACAGAACTAAACATTTTTATTAGAGTGGGTCTATAGTCAATGTCAATCCCAATTCCCTTGTTTCAACCTACCCTATGCACACTATTTTTCAATTTTTTCAATATTCTCTTAAAACTAAATTTTAAGTTTAAATATAAAAACTACTAAAATAAAAATAACTGAATATATCTTTAATCAGAAAATACTAAAAATTTGTGCAATTTCCCAACTATGCAATTCATTTTGAATTAATTATATTTATATATTTTTAAACTTAATAGGCGTTTATGTATATAAATTGAAAGTATCCTTTAAAAGAGCACAATAATAATATAAAACCATGTAAAAGTTATTCCAATAATACAATAATTTAACCAAGTGATTTTAAAGTAAAATTACCTATTTTCAAAATTTTAGACAAGCAGTTATAAATATCAAAATTCAAGCATCTTACATCCCACTTCTCTCTATAAACTTCTTCTCTATAATTTTAATAATAACTACTTTTACTTTTAGTTACTTAGGACAACTTTTACATATTTTGCCACAAAAATTGATTAAATTGTATCGTCATGTGCTTCTCCATCAATTAATGGCAACTTTCAATATCAATTTTAAATATTATTATCCAACAAAATCCATCACATCAGAGATAAACCGGCCTTAAAGTGAAATTAAAATTTTTAATTTTTACTATTACACCATCTTAAGCTCCATAATATCCTAAGTATCTCTGCAGTAAACTAATATTTTTAAATGAGGTGTTTCCAAAATTTCAATTTTATGAAATAAGATTAAAAAAAATTGTATGTAAGTACTTAATTATTTATTTAACATTTTGATATAGCCATTTTGTTGACTTTATTTTTCTATTAATAATTTCCAAAAAAATTTTGAAATTGGGTAAAAATGAAGTTATTAATAGCAAGTTAAATTTTAGATTTTCTTTGTGTTAAAAAAATCCAAAATTTGCAGATCCTTTTTTTCTAAATTAAATCAATTTTAATGTGGACACAAAAATAAATTAACTTTAAAACAAAGTATAATTTAAAATTAATTACATTTTCTAAAACCAGTAGTTCACTAATCAATAGCATCATTTTGGGAGAAAATCCACCCATAGAATTTATTTATTTTATACTTTTGAGTAATGTGACAGGATATGTATTTTTTATTTTAAAATATTATTTTGTATTATAATATATTATCATCATTCTAAAATAATTAATTTCCCACAATTTGATTTAGATAAGTGCAATCTGAAATTAAAAATTGAACCTGTAAATATTGGTAAATTTTCATTCTATTTGATTTTTTTTTAATTGCATAGAATTTAAGGCAAACAAACTAGCTATTTAAAAATGTTAAAAATTAAAATTAAAAATACATACATACAATATATACTAAAATTATTTTCAAATACAATCATAACATCTATAATGTATACATGGGGCTGATATCCCAATAGTCAACCAGTTAGTACAAGACCCAGTTTAGTATAGTTTCGCCTATGGTCAATAAACATTTTAAAAATATAATAAGGAATCTGAAATACTACAAACATAACAATTATTTATTAAATTTGTACCAATTAATAATACTATTAAATTATTAAATTAATTTTATAACAAAGTCAGCATATTATGTACATCATTATCTTTATCATCATTATATCTTACTAAATACTTTTTTGGTAAGTATAAAAAGTTTTACTTCAACAAAATTTAAATTGTATTGAATGATATAATTTAAATTTTAATTAATTTTAATAACAAATTTAAATTAATAATATAACACTAGTTTACATTGTGGTAAGTATCTAAAGCATGACAAATGTCTAACAAATTATGTAGGTATAACAACTCATATCTAATAAATTATAAATATTTTATTTAATACTTTAATAGGTACTGTATAAATTGTATCTTGAGAAATAAGACATAATACAATAAATTATATATAAAAATATATATTTATCATTTACTTTCTATTATATTATGTAGGTACAAATAATGGCTGTACACTAAATTCTATGTTATATAAAACATTTATGAGAAGCAAATATTTGTTGAAGAAAAAAATCCAAACATTATACATATTAGGTATATTGGACACTAAAGATACCTCCACCTAAGTACAATATTAAGTACTGATATAAATTAATTATACCAAAAGATCTTATAAGAGTTAGTCAAAAAATGAATACAATTTATTTTGCAATAATTAGGGCTCACATGCCTAAAGATCATAGAAATATATGCTATAAAATATGCAAACACAAATTAGATTTTCAAAATGTTCGTTTTTATATTATATATAATTTTTTTAATATTTATATAGTTGCGGCGTAATGGATTCCCATAATTCAAATAATCATTAACACGTAATCAAAACAACTAGATTATAGCAGTTAATCTCGTTATGTTGGGATTTTTAAAAATGCTAAATGTGTGATTGCGATACAAAGGGCATTTTTCACCAGAAATACAAAGGTCCTGAACAAGAGTTTTATGAACAGGAGAATTTATGAGTTACCAAAAAAGGTCATCAACTTATTTTTCACACAGTTTTACTCCAATTTTATATAATATTATATTATATTGCCCCTTCCCTGTTTCTAATTTTCCCTCGTTTGACATTGTAATCTGCAATACTTTAAAAAACAGCTAAACATCTAAGTCTGTGAGAACACCTGAAAACATTGCCGCAGTCAGAACATCGATAGAGCAGTCTCCATCACATTATGCTAGGAAACACGCCTCCGCTCTTGAGATATTGGATTGAACAGTAAGGAAAATATTGCACTGTGATCTTAAATTACACATTATGGTTACACAGGAATTGAGTTCAGCAGACTGGGGAAAACAAAGAGATTGCTGTAATGAGATTCTAGTTGTACCTCTCGATGATATTGTGTGGAGTATCACATTTTCACATTTATGGCACAGTCAACAAACAAATTTTTTTTTACTAAGCGGCTGGAAATACTCGATCAATACACCAACCTCTTCATATTCCCAAAGTCATTGTTTGATGTGTTTTATCCTCAGTAGGCATCATGGGACCAGGATAAACAGGATATACATAAGTAATAGCCCATACAGCTCATGATTCTCATGCCATTTTACAACAAACTTTTCATAGTCATCTGATCTTACAGGAATATGTTGGTGGCTTCTACCCTCCCCTGTTTTGAGCCCTTGTGACTATTTCTTATTGGAGCACCTCAAAGCTGAAGTTTTTAAACATCATCCTCGTACCCTTTAAGAACTCAAGGAGGCAATCTGTGAAGAAATCGCTGAAATTCTACACGATATACTGGCGAGTGATTGAGAATGATTCAATATGTACATTGCTCGTCAAGGCCATCATCATTTAGATGATATAATTTTTATTTAATTATTATACAGGTAATTTTTTATTTTTAAAACAAAAAAACTTTATATAATATACTTTCTATAAATAAAACATTTTCTTTTTTTATATCATGTACCTATCGTTTTTTTAAATTCATCTTGAAATGTGGAAGTCTATTACACTGCACCTTATACACAAGTACAGGTATGGATTGTAAATAGATAGACATAAAAAGTTAATTTATTACCTATATACCAAAATAAGATAAGAAAACAAAAATTCCTGAAATTTGGAAATATAAAACCATGATTCTATAGTGCGTGGCTCGGTAATCCTAGTACAAAATTAGCAGGTTTAGTACATATTATATATACAGTGAATACTGGAATATCTCTAATCATGACAATTTTATTTTTGTAATAATAAAATATACTATAAATATTCATTAAGAAAATAAATATGATAAAAATATTAATAATATGCATATTACTCAATTATACAGTATATAAATTAATTGGAAAGTCAGTAGCCCTAATTCTTGATATAGTGTGAATATTTTACTGAATTTTTTTTAAATAAAATATATCACTAATAAAATATTTGCACTATCAAGATTCAGGATTACTATCTTTCCAGTTAATTTACATATTGTATACAATCAAAATATATAAAATACAAAAATATGTAAAATAAAACTTTCTATAGATTAAAATGTATAAATACCTAGCTACTTTTGGGAGTATTAGAAATAATATGCAAATGTATAGAAATCTAGGTTCTAGTAATTTAATCCAAAAACTAATACTTGAGTCTTTATGATGTTTATACACACACGTTATCTCCATCTAACTGATAGGCAATATTAAAATAGTATAATTACATAAAGTAGAATTTAAATTGTAAATATAAAATATTTTTATTAAGAGGCCGTGATACCTGACTTCTAGTGTAAAAACATATCTACGCAGAATAATGAAAATTCGTTTCACAGTGGTTTAAAAATAAAAACACCTATTATATAAATGAAAGTTAACAACATTTTGGCAATGTTATATCCTTATTATAAAATAATGTCTATTAAAAAAACTAAAAAATTTTTTTTTGAATATTAGATTGTATGCTAAATATTTAGTTTATTGAAAAAACTTTTTTATTTATTCCCTCCAAAAGAGTTTTTACTCTAAATAAACTACTAGAAAACAAGTAATCATAATTTTACGTAGGAGTGTTTTTTTTAAACAAATACCGCAATTACATAAAAAAAAAAATGGTATTGACACAAGACTATTTTTGAATTAATTTTAAAATATAAAAAATGTCTATAAAATATACTAATTAATAATGTAAATTACCTAATATTAATATTAATTAAACAAGTATTTATATGTAATTTTAATAAATTCTTTAGATTACAATCAGTGAACTTTTTTTAAATAAAGACTTTAAATTCAAAATCTCAAGGATCTGGAAACTACAGATTCTATCCAATATCCTTTCAGTATACTTTTATATATATTATCGTAGTTATAATATACCAGTAATCTATTTTTATAATATTAACACTTTTGAACTTTAGTATTCTTTGAAAATATTTATGTCTACATTTTAAATAAATTTAAAACTATTTATACAATAATATTTATCACTGACAAATGTATACCTATTTTTGAAATGTAAGTTAAATTGTGTAAATTTATGAATTATCATGATTTTCACTTTGTTTCTTGTATACAACATTCCTCCTCAAAACTTATGCAAACTCCCTGTTCCCATCTGTCAATTTTCCTACATTCTACAAACCTATTCTCACTTTGAACCTATCCTGCATACTCAGGCGCGAATCTAACCGAAAATACTTTGGTGTTTTCCTACACCATTGACATCATGACTACTGGATAGACTAGCACATATAACTGATAGAACGACTTTCACAGCCGATATCAGACTGTTTCAGGTAATCCTCTTCTTATGAAAAAACTCGTATATATATATACATAAATTATTTTTAGGACTCCTCATACTTTTTTTTGATCAGTAGAAATTATTTCATACCTAATCTAATAATAGACAAAATAACTAGATAGAAAATTTTATTATTGTGAAGTAATACTTCTCAAGTTCATTTTTTTATTTGTTTTACTTGTACCTATTTAGTAAGCACATTATATAAAAAATAATGTAGCTAATATTACTTTGGAACTAATTATTATTATTATTGTTGTTGTGTATTTTCTAACTTAATTTTGTCATTTTCATAATCATTACATCAAATACTTATGTAACATTATGTTACATTATTATGGCTATAAAATATTTATATTAATACAATAAGTATGCACCTAACAAACAAAACAAAAATTTAAATATAGTATAGGTACCTCCTAGGTAAATAAATAATATAATATACCTAGGTAGCGAATCTAAATAATTTACTGTCGATAGTTTAACTTAATAATAATATTATCTATAAATATGTGAATACTGATTAGGCATTTGAATCATGATAAAATTAACATTTTATAAATGAAAACTTACAATAAACTGAATATTACACAAAACAATGAAGGTCAAATAAAATACTTATATCTTTAACAAAACAACATATATTTATTGTGCACATTTTAATAATAATTAAATATAAGAAAATAAATGATAATAATTTTTAATAGAAGTTTATAATAATTATTATTTAAATGTATAATTGAATTACAATTCAATACAATTTATACCTAATAGTATTTTACACATTAAAATGTTTTTAATTTTAAATAGTAGGTAATACATCTAAATCATTTTATAGAGTTAGGCATATTAGAATTAAACTTAAATCAGTCCAATGCACTAAAATATAGGTAAGTACTTACCTATTTTGTTTAAATTAAAAATTAACATTTCATCTAGGTAAGTACCGAGTACCTACTTATTTTACAATGATTATGAATACAAAAATAAATATACATAGGTAGGTATACCTACCATTATAAATAATCTATTATACTACCTATAATATATTCAATAATTTATTTTAATGCATATATTTTATATACCTACCTAGGTATAACAATATATTATACTTATTTTGGATAATTGGATTGAATTTAATGACTTTAAATAGGTAACAATAATAAATTTAAAATGAGATTTTATGGTGATAAAAAGTAAAGTTAATGTGAGACTATATAATTTTCTAATTAATTTAGGTACACTAAATTTATTTGGTTACCATTTAGATTATAACACGAGCAGGGTCATGTGTCCAAAAATTAAATACAAATATTACATACGCTGCTGATTACCAATATATTTTATTTATTCATTATCTTTCCCTTTGGGCGTATGTAGGTAAAATATAATTTTTTTTGGGGGGGAGTAGGGGCTGAGACTGAGTCATTTGTGTACAAAATTTTTCGTTCTGGGCCTGAACATTTTTTTTATAAAATAAAATCTACAATCTAAGATTGGTTATCTAGGACAAGGTGTTGAAGGATAGGTAGATAACTATGCGGAGGACAGTTTATTTTTAGAATAAATATAGGTAGTGTATTTGAGAAATCTGCATTACACTCTATTACTCTATTACACTATTCACTGACTGTATGTGGAAAAGTGGAAGGATTCCATACAACTGAACTAAGTTTTTAGATAGAGCATATAAAAGCACAATAGAGTGCCTTTAAGAAAGGGAAACGGATTAAATTCAATAGAAATACGCTTTAAAAATCCTAGCATTTTTAAGGATTTGCAACATAGGTACCTATAGTGTCAATGTTAAGATGGGAGGCTTTAAGTGGATAAAGAATAAAACCAAGGTCACACATATGGTCACTAATATTGGTGGTTCAAAACTATTTATTTTATAGTAGGAATAGATTGAAGTATGACGTCTCGAAAATATCATAGTTTAACATTTATGAGTGTCAATTTCAAGATACATAGATTTACACCAAGAAGCAATATTATCTGATAATCAGTGATTGAGTTGACTTGAAGAAATATTTTTAAATCGTCAGCAAAAGCTAATGGCCTCGCCTAAAAGACTAGATTGGATGTCGACAATATTAAAATAACAATTATATTAAGAAGGTCATGGGAGTAATTGCAACTATAAAGTTTTATAATTTGTAATATTATAAATTGTTGTAGGTAGTGGAAAAAACTGAACTAAAGTTAGATGGAAATTTATTAACACTGTCCTGTCTATTCGAACTTTAGATATAGGAATCGTTGAAACTAATAGTCTCAGATATCTGATTAACAAAGCCGTAGCAAAGGTATGGAGAAACTGGCTTAAGCCAAAGGCACAACAGAAAATAGATACAAAAATGAAGAAAAACAATTGAATTAAGGCATAATCTTTAACAAATTTCTAAATTTATGGAGGAAATCTATACAAATGACCTTTATTTTTTTGCTTATTTAAATTTTCTAGGAAGTATTTTGTCAGCTAGCAAGGGTACTTAATTATTACATTACCAAGAGCATTACTGAACCTTGCTACGGCTCTGCTGATTAAAGTATCGGTTTTATGTACAAAGTTCCAAAATTATCTTGGAGTTATTTTTGAAGGACTGTTCTGATTTAGAAATATAAATTTTAGAGCATTACCAACTCATATTTGTAATGAGCACCTAGTAGGGAAAACTCACGGTTATACGATAAGCTATAATCTTTTACGGCTTTTCGGACCAAACTGGGACGGATAAACAATTTATGGCACTTGCAGATCTATAATACCGACCAAAGATTCCATTTTAGAAAAATAATACTATACAATACCTATCTACCTATAGATAGGTATCTATATTAGGTAGGTATATGCAATTGTGATTTGTGGGTACAAATTGTAATTAAAATATATAGGTAGGTAGGTAGGTATACCTAGTATTATTTTTCTAAAATGAAATCTTATTAAAATCTTATAATTACATAATGATTTATACACCTACCCAATACTTTTTAAATTGAACATACCTAGGTAGGTATATAATATAATATATTCTAAAATGGGCTATAACTACACAGGTAGTTACTGTATTACTATATAGATAGAATGAACGAGTAATAAAAATATACTTACCAAATCTACAGTTAGCCCTATATTGGCAGAGAGTGGTAAAAAAATGTCACAACCGTGGTAATTCTGTGGCTTCATTATTACCATTTTGGGAATAAATTATATATACGTGTATATAAATATAGAGTACGTAAGTATATTAGGTTACTTATAGATTATATCGAAACTGATTGCATGTCCAGATAAATAAAATAAAATGCTGAAATAAAAATAATAATTAAGTTAATGGTATATAAACGTATAGTCGATAGGTAATATTAGGGTTACAAAATAAAAAAATGATTACTTTAAAGAACTTCAAAAACAACAAAGTACCGAGACACCAACCTCGGAGTACTGAGGTTTAAGACGACGACGCAAAGTTTTTATATTCCTGACTTGGCTCTCGTGCACACTCGTAACCGATCAATTTCATTATTACCATTTACCACAATAACACACGAAAACGCCGACCGGGGCGAATTATCAATACCGAACGTACATTATCAATTCGGCCGAGAACGGACGTAGTTGCCGTTTTTACGAGAACTTCCCACCAGCAAAGGTTTTTGGCATCCTACTTAGGCGCGCGCGGCGGAGTAACACGGAATTACTATATAGGTACCTATCGTGCTTGAATGTCACGTACAAGGTGGATTTATAAGAAAAGGCATAAATTATGGATATAAAACATTAATAACAAATGGTATATAAACATATATTTTAATACATAAATATTTTTGATATGTATTAAAATAATTTTAAATGAGTTTAGTCTTTTTTTTTAATTGTTTTTCTTCATTTTTTTTTTTTTGCCCCAACTTCTTTATTTTTTTGTTTACATGCGAAAATCATTCTTGTTGTAATATAAAATTTTGTAATATGTTTAGTAAGTAAAAATGTATGTTCACCACATGCACATCCAACTTTTGTATAATTTTGGCATTTCAATTCATCCAATACTAGAAATACAAAACAATATAACACATACCTAGCTCCAATTCCAGAGTAATATACCTAATATCATCAATCTTTTTTATTATTATTTAAAGTAAATGGTTAAATTAATTTAAATTACTGCGTTTAAAATAAATGATATATTTAAATATTTAATTTATATTTCTTACCATCAAATAAAATAAGCTGTTGAAAATTATTTTTTTCCAGTAGGATATTAACAATCACTCGTTCAAATGTTTATATTAAATTCAACAAAACATCAGATAGTATAAATAAATTACCTCTACTCCGTTTTAATGTAAAGTTATCATGAACTTCAAAATCTTCATTTTTAATTAAAGTTTTAAAACATTCTTCACAATATTTTGCTACTGAAAATTTCCATGCTTGTCTAACAACATAACCCACAAAATAAGTAAGGGCTGAAGAGTCAATAAAATTATCAGATATGACATCATCTGTACATGATTGCCTCAAATAAGTATGATCCGACAATTCACTATAATCTCCAATTTTCAAACTTTATTATTTCATTATGTGCTGTATTAGGTTTTATGTGTATTAATGAGTT
>JAIPRL010002590.1:0-57295 GCA_025469235.1 Pemphigus obesinymphae
TGTTAAGTTGAATTTTGAGTTTAAAAAAAAAATAATTTAATTTATAAAAAAAGGATGTATGTTTTGTTTATTTGCATTAAAAATATTAAAAATTGGTATACAAATATATTAATTGTTTTTTAAAAAAATGTTTATTAAGTTCCTATCCACCCAATACTTGGCATAAAAGGAATACATTCCTAGAATGCATTAGTGATCCTATTCGCCCCATCAAAGGATAAATAGGAACAGAATTAAAAAAAATAAAATAAAAATAACTTTAGAACTTAAAATATTTATTTTTCATCTTAAAACTGCGTCTTTATCCATTCTATCCAGAACATCTTTCACAAAAAATTATTCTTAAAAATTGAAGTTTTTATAGCAGAAAAATCTCAAAAACCGTTCCTATTCGCCCGTTTCCGCGGTAATATTCTGTTTCTAAAATTTATCCGGAACCGTAAACGACGTGGGTCTGCGACAAACCATATAGTAGTACTGTACCTATAGGTACCTACCTAACCTATACTATCCTCGTTCAATGGTTAGGTAGGTAACTGCATCGATATATAATGTAGGTAGCCTATAGGTATGTTAAAATATATTATTCTCGTATTACTGTTTTGACGTTTAGTCTATAATCAAACACCGTTTAATGATAATATATTATATTATATTTATATACCCATACGCAGTATACCTCTACACTTTTTACGTAACATTTTTTCGTATACACCGGGTGTGGTCGTATTATAGTATAATAATGTACCTATACGAGTGCAGTAGGTATTCAATACTATTAACTGCCTATACAATACAATAATATTAATAAATTTAGATGTTTTACTGTCCTCTGATCTCGCATTCAATGCTCATATTGACGCTATTTATAGCAAAGCCCTACGGGCCATCGGTTTTATAAATAGGAATTGTTCCGAATTCAAAAATATTAACCGTCTTAAGGTATTATACTGCACTCTTATCAGGTCAATATTAGAATTTGCGTCAGTAATCTGGAATCCTAAACGAAATAACCAAATTGACAAACTTGATAAAATCCAACGACGTTTTTTTAAGAATGATGGCATACAAATTGGGTCGAACGGATATCCCTCTAGATATCTTAGCTATAGAATTTAGCCTAGAACCATTGGCCTCTAGAAGATTATATAACGACATAGCCTTTATTCATAAGCTAATAAACGGTAAACTGTCCTGTCCAGAATTTCTAAGAAAAATTAACTTTAAAATTCCAATTCTTAACTTAAGAAATAATCACCCATTCTCAATACCACAATGCTCAACAAACTTAATTAAATATAGTCCGGAGTATCGCCTTTTAGATGCATGTAATAATGTACATAATTTTGATTTTTCCTTTGATTCGCAATATAAACTAAAAAGTATAATAATGAATAGTAGTTAAACTTACATGTACTAATTGCATATATATGTATTTTTTTTTCTTTTTTCTCTCTCTTTTTTTCTTCTGTTTAAATATCTAATACCTAAATCGGTGCTGTATAATATTTTGTAAAACTTTAATAACTGTACTCATTACCCCTTTGGGGTGTTAAAACTTTAAATAAATAAAAAAAAAAAAAAATAAAAATAAAAATATAACATAATTTGTATGTACAAAATTGAAAATTTACCAATAAAAGATAAAACAATTCAAGGTGTTAAATTTTGGATTAATTGAGTTAAGTTAACTAAAATTTGGTGATAACTTTTAATTCTAACTAGGTAAGTCATTAGCTCATTAACTTTTAACTTGTAATTGTTATTGAACGTCCCCTTCAATCACCTCGTCATGTCTTGTAAAATCTAGCTATTTTACTTATTGTATAAACTGATACAGATTGTAAATTTTTCTTTAATGAAAAAAATATAAACTATTTAAAAAACTGTTCTTATAAATTTAACTTTGTCTAGTTATTTTTTTCATTAACATTGCCCATCCATGTTCTTTATAAGAAGTATATAAATGTCAATATTAAGATATGGTTTGCTCCCATTGCTGCATTGAAAGCATGATACAATCTTACCACTGAGTTCGTGTCTGATAGGTTTTATATAATTTTATAATTATGATAATTCTATATGTCTATACTAAACTTTGGTAGACGTCGACCAATTTAACGATTGGAACGGATTAACTACAAATATGTTGGTATATTCCAAAATGTCTCATATATCATCGAGTTTTTATAATATCTAAGAATCTTCATATTTTACTACATTTTCTACTCGTATTTATTACTTATGTATGTATAACAGATAGAAATAATATTATTTATTTTGAAGAGTCCATATAATGATCATGTTTATTTGATCATGTTTATTGAACATCCGATGATATACTGTAAATAAATAATAAAAATATTTGAACAATGATAAAATTACAAAAATAACATGATGTAGCTATATGTCTTATTTATTTTTTTTTCAGAAAATATTGAAAGCGGTTAATAATGTACTTGAATCATAATGTTAATCTGTGTAAGGATAGTTTTCGTTTTAAAAATAAGTCAATATTTATTTAATATAATTATATATCCATGATAAAATATAAGTTTAAAAAAAATGTAGTAGTAAATATAATATATTAATTCATAACATAATAATTTCTTACGCATATGTAACGCATTCATTCATAATATATAATGACAATTGACAAATTGTATTTTAGTGTATAATACAATGCACCTTGTAATTTGGGTCTATTGCCCTTTTTGATTATAATAAAATAAAAATATATATTTTAGTAGACATTTTATAATACTCTTGTACTTGAAGGAATTAGATTCCATTTCATTGTTCATATTTTTTTGAATTATATCATGTATAACTTATTTAATAAAAATACGAAATTAAA
The DNA here is from genome assembly GCA_025469235.1 of Pemphigus obesinymphae. Taxonomy (NCBI): domain Eukaryota; kingdom Metazoa; phylum Arthropoda; class Insecta; order Hemiptera; family Aphididae; genus Pemphigus; species Pemphigus obesinymphae. The sequence continues at coordinate 2,858 of JAIPRL010002590.1, forward strand.
AATATCTAACACGTAAAATAATATTTATACATTATTTCAATGTACCTAATATTTCAAAAACAACTTAATCTCAAACAATGTATCAAATTTCAATAAACCGTTATTAATAAATCAAATTAACCATGATAATTCATATATACAGCTAATTAAGAAACAAATTAAAAAAATTTTTCCAGTACTAACCATATAGTGGTGATTGACAGCCAGCCATACAACGTCTATAAAATACATGGCCTGAGCCAGTCTGTACCCTTTTCTCTCCATTCAAATGTACATCCACACCAAATTATACTTTTTCGCTTTTGGACAAAATATAATCTTTCAAGATACATGGTTCCATCTCATCTTAAATGATGTTTCATTAAACTTAATTAACTCATATGTCCTTAAAAAGACAATAAATATCCTAAATTACCTTGCTGGGTCTACTCTTTCCATAAGAGGATGCTACACACTTGATTTTTAAGGGGTTTTGTATAGGTAATTTTTATGAAATTTTCAGAATAATGAAAATCCAAAAATTTAAAAATATTTAATTATAATTTAAAAATAGTCATGAATCGGTATCATTTTTTATTAATAATAATATAATATAAAAAATAAAAAATAATATAAATAATATTTTATGTGTTATCACGATATTTGGTAATAATCACGTTCACGCTCTATAACTACAACTTTTCTCTGTATAATCGTAGTGGAAAAATTTAATATCCGTGATTGAAAATCATAAGATTTAAAAATTTTAAAATTAAAAAAAAAAGTTAAAAAAAATGTTAACTAAAAAAACTACGCTACGGCATAGTAAATATTCTTATATTTCATATTTTGTATGAATGTTGACTCTCCAATTATTAAGAGAGAAATTAGAAGTTAGAGCGTGAACGTAATTTAATACTGTTATAATGGGTGTGTAGCATACTCTTAAAAACCATGATTTTTTAAAAGAAAGTACGCCCGTGCATTGTTTAAACGGCCCAAGTTGGCATATGATTATTTAGTATTCTCGGAGCTCCATGAATAATTCAAGCGCTTGTGTAAACTAGACAACCGGTTCTACACATATTAGGATTATCGAGCACATTCCCAACTGAAACTCTTCTCAATTTTAGAAATATACAAGATAATTGATACAGAAATATACCATTTCTTCTTCAGCCCACCATTTAGGATAGCAATTTGCAGACCACAATTTAACCTACCATTATTCTAAATATTTTTCCTCTGTTTTCAAACCTTCTTTCCCCCTTCTAAAATATACGCAGATATAAGTATTAACTTCCTTTCAACGGTTTCATTTCATTTTACGACGTCTTATCTACTCTCAGTTCTTTACAAGACAATTGTTCCCACATACCCGATGGTATTTCTGTTTATAGTGGTTGCCATTCAATTATCGGTTTCCATCATAGATAATAAAGGAATGGATGGGTCACTGTATTGTTCAATTCTGTGACTGAAGAGCATACCCGTTACCACATTGGTTGTATGTGATTGTGGTCACGGTTACAAAAATTTATTATCGATAAATGATAATACATGTATAAAATATTGATAAATTAAATTAAAATCATGAACAATAAACATAATTAAATTATAAATTACATAATAAAATGTAAATAATATCACTTGTCAAACAGTAAGTATTTTTGTCTAACATAATGGTCAAACATATTGTGAAATTTGAGCGGTTTACTGGGTTATCACTTATCATTCACTACCACAATCACTAAAGCACAGTTACCATTGTGGTAACGTATATGCTCTTCGTACACACAACACTCCATATATTAGGTACAGGGATGGCCCCATCCATTCCTTTATTATCTGTGGTTTCCACCCTGTTACCGTGTCATATTTGAACAAATCTACCGGCACTCGATTGCAGTCGATAAAATAAAACATTGAAAATTGTTATTTATTATCGTATTTATTGTTTATGAGAACAGCCGTTACCTGTTTGCACACCTTGTAGTCCAATACTGTACCACAAATTTACCAAAATATAATAATTTGTTACTCAAATTTATTGTTGGTAGTTTTGGAATGGAAAATTAATAATATTTATTTTTCGACCGTCCCCTGTCGGCGAAGGTCAACGACGATATCAGAACAGAATAATCGGTAAGTATTTTACGTTACATTTCATACTACAGTATAAGTTCTATAAATTAATGTTCTATTCTACAAGGTAGAGTAGGTACCTACCTTGTAATATTATTGTCAATTTTGTCAACTAAAATTTCCAATGTTATGGAATTACAAACTATAATATTTATTATTATGATAATTATTACGACAAACATTTCAGTATTATTTGGAAATTGCCTATACAATATCCCTTAAAATTATATGTTATCGTACATATTATTATTGTACCTATATTTATATAGGTACCTATTTATTTATTGTAATGATGTGGTCTTAAAGTTAATACATCAAAATAAACTCCGTTTTATTATTTACACCTCAATAAGTCATATTGGATATTAATACAAGATGGGATTACTGACGATGACTACAACATTAACTATATTTCGATTTTTATTATTTATTTTTAAACGTACGTTGTATAATACAAGTTTTTGTCCATCAACGCGATACGTTTATACCTCGTGTATCCGTGTTATCGCGACCGTGTATTTCTGTGTGAATAACTATTTATTATTTTACTATAGGTATCTACCGTGTTTTTATACTTTATAACTTGTATTTTATTTTCTTAATAAATTAATACTTATATAGATTTTGTTAATTTTATGATATTTAAAATTTTTTTATTATTATAGATTGTAAGACTAGAAGGAGTACTCTGATTTTTATGAATGATAGCTTTTATTTTAGAAAATTTCACCGTGAAGGTACTTTAAAGAGGTCATTTTTCGATATTCTCAATAGTTTTTAAACGCGACGCGAAAAACTACCAAAAATGTATGAAAAACCGCTAAAAACAGTCATAAAAAAACGGATAGGTCACCGGGGGCAAGTAGGTCAGCAGTGGTGGAAGTTTGTCTATCGTCCCTTCGATCCTCGGACTGGATAGTGTATTATTATTATATTAGATTTGAATGCAATAATTGCATTCGAAAAAAAACGACTCTGAGAGAAGCTTCGGTGTAACTAACAGTAATATCAATGTGGTAAAACATTTTTAAGTACTTTTTTAGGTTATTGATGACGAAACTATCATGAATAAGAAATTAATATGTCGACATTTTTTAATAATAATGATAATTACACCGAAGATTCCACCACCGCTGACCTATCCGTTTTTAGTTTTATAATTATATATTATTTTTTTTATAATTTTATTATATATATTGTTATTTTTATAATATATTTATATTTTTTTATTTTAATAAAGTATTCATTACAATAGAGTTAACAACTAGTTAATATGTAGTAATTATTATTATTAGTATAACAAAATATTTTATTTGTTAAAAAAATATATATTGTGTTGTTAATTTTTTTCAATAGAAAACCAACAACATTGTTAAAGCTGCGCATAGAAGGCTCCAAGCGCAGCTATCAATGACGAATCCAACAATTTGGAAATTTATTATTGAATTAAAGAAAGTTCAGGCTGAGAGGGACATATTTTATGAATTTCTCGTTGCAGGGCACGAACCTCCATCAATCAAAAGGAGATTTGTAGATGCAGGGAAAAGAATTTTGTTGTTGGTTCAAAATTTTAGAAATAGAAATGCTATTGAATACCTAAGAGAATTAGCTCATAATTTTATGATGGATCACTAGGTCATAATTTTTAAATACATCATAAGTTTTTATATATATTTATTTTTAATAATATTATTTTACACAGATACGGTTTTTTTTTAAATTTAACATTACTTACTTAATTTTTCTTTTATTCTTTTTTATTTATTTATTTTGTATATTTTTGATTTTCATTTGAAAAGTTGCATGAAATATTGTATTTCCAAATAAATCAATATTAATGATAAAAATTTAAAAAGTTTCTATATACTTGTACCATAGCCTAATAAATTTTGCTTTTGCGGAACTTTTTTGAAATTTGCATTAGACAAATGACAAAAATTAAACTGGTAATCTCTCACACATCAAATGTTTTGAACTGAGTTTCCTTTTAATGTTATTATTTAAAAAACCTAAACAATTATTAACAATTAAATACCCACAGAAAATATACATTGATAGGTCATTTATCTTGTTAATTGGATGATATTTAGGTGGAAAACTACATTTTTGAGTGAAATCGGGTAAAATTGTTAAAAAGAGTATAATTAATATAAAATATTATTATAGTATGTAAAATTAAATAGGTAATAATAATAAAATACACTTAAGCATTTGTGATTATTATACTATATATAGATAATGGGTAAGTAAACAATAAAAGTAAAAAATAAAACAAAACAAATATTAAGTCTTTGGCAATATGTTTTTTTCATCACTAATAAGCATATTTTATAAACATAAAAGCGAGTATTGATATTATTACTATAAAAATATATATATATATATATATTTTGGGTAGGAATATTTTCGAGTGAACCTCATAGGCTCTTTATAAAATATTGTCTGACGAAAAAGTTAGTGCTAATTACTCAATTTCTGATGTCAATAAATAAAAATGTCATAACATTTTTTTCAGACAATATTGTATAAAAAGTCCATGAGGTACACTCAACAATATTCCTCTCTCTCAATTTTGTAATAGGTGTTGAAGCTCTAAATTTAACCTAAACCCTAACATTTTGATTTTGCTATATTGCTAAATCAAACCACTGGAAGTACTCAAATTTTTGTCAGGCGTATAAGACTTTTAGGCTGAAATATCGTGATTATATAACAATAAAAAGTATTACGGGTACGGGACTATTTTTAGATTAATTTTAATATGTATAAAAATATTTCTAAATCTATATTTTTATTTTTCCTAAAATTTCTTAAAAATTGCCTATACTAACCGCCTTAAAATATGACCACAGAAAGCATGTAAAGCGTGAAGTATACGAGAAACTTAAACATGTGTTAATTTTTTTTTAATTATTCATATCAAAAACAAGTTTTATTGTGTATTTATAACAATGTAAGTTAATATAATGTATTATAATTGTATAATATTATATAGGTAATATTATTATTAATGTATAATATTTCTATGAATAAAAGGCAAAGAAATAATTAATAAACTATGTCTATATAACATATTTTAAGTTTTTTTTAATTTAGAGGGGGCATGTCCCCTCCCCCTTTTGAATCCTTACTTTTTTTTTAAATTTTTTAAAGTATAAAATTGCTTAGTTGTCGCGGCGAGATGTCCGGGTTCGGGTTTTGTATTTCCAATTTAGTAAAAAATTGGTTGATTTTAGGATATAATTGAACTATTATCATAATTAATAAATAAAACATTTTTCAACTATTTGATGAAAACAGATTTAATTTATTACACTTGATTTTTTTGTTATGTATGAAAACCTTCAAAATAAATATTTGATAGAAAAGAAAGTTAATCATCTCATAAAATGTAATAATATAGATTAAACATATACCTACTGCATACTATTACATTAAATGTAGTAAATTTTACTATTGCATATTCCGTATTTGCTACTGCACACAATTTTAGGCACTGGAAGTTTTTCGACTATTACTACATTATAAATTTTTCGGGAAAAATTGAGTCCAATTGGTAATTTAAGGAAGTAATATAAGTAGATTATTGGGTAAATTTTCTCAATATTTAGAAGAAACTACCAAAAACTATATGGTTACTTATCTGTAATTTCGTAAATAATAATTTTTCAAGAGTTGAAATTTTCGACAAAAGTGATGTTGTGCTTTACAAATAAAAAAATATATATCAAAATTTTTTGGCTATTTAAAACATGTACCTAGAGATTTTGAGATATTTATTGCATAAAATTAATAATTTTAGAATTTGTTAGTTATATACTTGAATTTATACCAATTACATATTTTATTACCATATTTACAGAAAAAAAATTTTTTTAAATAGATAGGTTTTGGTAATTTTGGTCCGGATTTGTGTATATTGTAGTATTCGAGTTTAGAGGTTAAGCTATCAATAGAGCTGGCTCACTAATTAAAAAATACATTCATTGCCTCACCCCCATTGAGAATTCCTGTGACGCCTCAGTATATATTAAATACATATATATATATATATATACATAATAGATAGATATAAAAACAATTCGTTTTCAGAGAAATATAATTATATTATATTATATTAATTTATTATATTATATAATTTATGATCGTTCAAAAATTATTGTAAGAACTAAAATGTAGTATAAAATAACTAAAAATAAGTTTCAAATTAAAATTATTCTTATTAGGAAATTATGTATGAAGGATATCTATATATATATGAAAAGATTCTTGAAAGTAGGGTTCATTTCTCCCTTCATAATAATACTTCGTAATTATTACCTTACTCGTTATATATAATTAGGAGCGATTGGAGTTCTTGATGTTTGAATATGAAAGAGGATATTTCAATCTAGAAGTTAATAAATGTTAAGTAAACGTTTCAAAATAAATATTTTATATTTATAAATAATACCTTTCTCAGACAAATTATTATTATTTTTTTTTTAATTAAATTTTAATAATAGCAAAACATATAAATGTTAATAGGATAAGCACTTCCATTGAGACACATCTTTAGTAGGATTGTCGTGAAAATCAGTCAATCAATTTTTTTTAGGAAATTTAAATTTAAACCACAGAAAGCTGCAAAGTACTAATTTACAAAATATGTAGGTAACGTTAACATTACTCATAAAATAAAGTACACTAAACAATATACATCGCAAGAGAGCAAATTCTTTAGTACGTCCGTTATTGTACAATGTACATATTATACATTTTTATGCACATAAAATACGTACATTTTGCTGGCCCTCCTCTTTGAATTTTGGGATACTGACCGTGTACATTTTTAGTTTGTAACTTGTTTACATTTATTTGATAGTTTTCAGAATTTGTTTGACACTCCTACCTTCTTCACGGGAAAAACTAGGGGTTGAGGTATTAGAAATGTTTTTTCATCTCCTCTCCCTGAAAAATGACATTTTTACAATTATTTCGGTGGAATCCTTTATATTCATATTTGTTTGACACTCCTACCAACTTCACGGGAAAAACTAGGGGTTGAAGTGGTAGAAACGTTTTTCCGTCTCCTCCCCCTGGAAAATAACATATTTACAATTATTTCGTTGGAATCCTTTAGATTCATATTTGTTTGAATTTATTGCCTATTATAGTGTGTTTTGGAGCACAATGTATACAGTACGAAATGTCAAGTGTGCAGTTCGACTTTTCGAGTACAAATTATTTGTTTGTAATCATTTCAGACGTTACAAAACTTGACACCTGAAATACAAACAAAATACACTCTAAAATATTTCCTAAAAAATAAAAAAATACCTATAATTTAGGTAGATGAGTGAAATACCTTTTTACTACCTCGAACCTTAGTTTTTCTAGTTAATGGGGTAATAGTGTCAAACAAATTGTGAAAACTATCAAACAAATTCAAACAAATATAGATCTAAAGGATTCCATCGGAATTAATGTTGAAATATTATTTTCTAGCGTAGGGGGGTGGCTGGACAAAAGTTTCTCCAGTTCCCCTAATTTTTTTTTAATCTAGTGGGGGTAGGAGTGTCAAATAAATTCAAACAAATTACAAACTAAAAATGTACACTGTCAAAATCTCAAAATTAAAAAATGGGTGCCAGCGAAATGTACGTACGCAAAATGGACATCCAATCTCCAGCTGATGAGATGTTCTATCTTAATACTAGCTGATTGACAGCTTTCCTGTACCCAGAGTACTGTGCTCAATGGAGATATGACATTATGAACGAACAAAAAACAATACGGAAGATAATCAGAGAAAGGAGGAAAAAATGGATCGAACATATTATGAGAAATAATGAATGGATAACGACAATAATAAAAGGAAAATCTGGAAGAGGTAGACCAAGAACACCATTAATGAAACAGATCATAGAAAACATAGGGAAAACCAATCATAAGGAACTAAAAGTAGCTGTGATGAATAAGGTCGAGTGAAGAGCCATCGAAGTCATTTAACCAATTTGTGGAATGAAAAAAAAAAGCTAGTTTGTGAGTTATACCTACGTTTAATTATCATTTTGTGTATTAGCAACTGAATCGAACTAGTTTAATATAATTTTATTGTAAATTAATTTAATATTCTATTTGCAAATAAATTTGAATATATTTTGTTATTATAATTAATACAGACGGGCATTCAATCACATATAATACTTTTAAACGTTATACTAAAATTATGGTCTAACTCAATTATCTAAAAACAATTTAATAAGTATTTTATAATTAATATTGATATATTATAGTAATCCATTATACAAATTGATTCGATAATATCTATAAATTCCAATATTTTGATAATTAAAAAATACTACAATTTTACAATTTATTTAATGCGTTTGATAAATATTTTTATTATTACAATATTATTTTGAAAACTCTAAGTACATAATATTTTTGTATATATTATTCATTATGCTATGTATATATCATTACATTAGATATTGATAAAAATACTATTTGGTATAGAATATGAAAATTTGAAACGCTGAAATATAATTTATATAATAAAAAAAAGAAATGTATATATCTTGGGTTTTACAGGTAATTTTAAAATACTTCTTAATTTATTATTGTAATGATAACACAATAAAAAATGTATTATTAATTTATTTAAAATAGGCAAATTTTTACTAATATTTACTAATAATCGTAAAATATATAATAAATAATATTAATACTAAGAGTATAATAAAGAGTGAAAATAAATACAGAATTTAAAATCACGGCAGAGATTCCGTTAGTATAGAATATTTATCATTGCACCATGTACTATAGTCTATTATAATTTGTGTGTTGACTGTAATTTAAAAATAAATTGAATTTATATTAGTTTGATGAATTTATCACTACAATATTGAATATTTGAAAGAAAGCAATGAACGTTCAAATAAACAGAAGAAATAAAGTAGTGATCATCATCTTTGCAACAAGAACAAAGAATTTGTATGTGAAACATACTTTATACCAGCAAGTAGTCATGCTGTAAATTAGTAATATAAAGAATAAATAAATATGAGAAGAATTTATTTTGTAGATGCTCAACTCTTGGTTCGTATTTAGCTAAATAAACATGCCGTATTCGAATATTGAGCAAATAAAAATAAAGTTAGGTGAACGGAGTAATATGAAGGAAATAAACATTAAAATTTTCATTAACTTTCCTACAGTGATGTTTATATAGAGGTAAAATTTCAGGGAGTAATATAAATGGAATCCAATATATTTGAAAAGGAAAACCTGTCCAAGAAATGTGCCATCGAGAAAATAATCGTGGTATATAGATGGATATTGTTTTCGTTAATTATCGCTAATTGCGAATAAAAAAAAATATAAATAAAATAAGGTTGTGATCAATGAATAATTGAACTAACGATTAGAATAAAAATAAGAGAACTATATTATTAAATATCTAAATATAAATGCAATAAACTTAGTTGAGTTTAATAAGCTCCTCTTATATTCCAAATACATAGCTATATATATAAATACATGCTACATCGCATATGGTGTAAGAGATAATTATATCTATAAGATGAGGAACGGAATTTAATATGGAAAGGAATATGATTTTTGTAGTAGAAGGAATAGAGACGGAAACTGATATTTGTAAGGAAGCAATAAATGTCCAAATAAACAGAAGAAATAAAATGGTAGTCATCATCTTTGCAACTAGAAGAAAGAGTTTGTATGTGAAACATACATATATATATATAAACAAATTTATTGTAAGAATTAGCCGCTGTATCCAAGAGGAGAAAATATCTGATTCTAATTGGATATTGTTATCGTTAATTATCGTTAATCGCGAATAAAAGAAATTTAAGGTTAAGTGATTAATTGAGTTAACGAATAGAATAAAAAGAAGAGAACTATATTATTAAATATCTAAATAAAAATGTAATAAACTTAGTTGAATTTAGTAAGCTCCTCTTGTATTTCAAATACATAGCCATTTTAAAGTACTTCGCAGTTAGTCACAGTATCATTTTATCGAGAATTGAATAAAATCGTTGTCAGTTTACCTCCTAAATTCAAGTATACGATAACAATTTTATTTAATTGGAAATTTAAAATGCCAGAAAGCTGAATATTTTCTATATGACATGTAGAGAATATTAATTAATTATATCAACACGGTAAAAATTTCAGATTTTTTTGATGAAATCTTTGTAATAGTTCATAGTTTTTACTTCAAAATGTAAATTTATGATATTGTAAGAAAAAGGTTGTATGTGAATTATACTTTATAAGAGCTAGTACACATTGTTACTACAGATGATGTTAAAAAAATAAAAATATTTTTATTCTAATTATCCTTCATCTCATGTGGATTTCAGTATTTCAGTATCTATATTTACTAAGATAAAACGTCAACTTATGAGATTTCAACTCAAATATGTCTTAATTTATTATTTTCTTTTTGATTTACGTAGTTCCTGATTATCGAATCATCTATTCTTTGATGAACAATGTATTTAGTTGATACATTAATCTAAATGTATATCTATCTAGTTAAATAAATGAATTTATTATTAATTTTCCTATCGACATGAATAACATAGTAGTGAAAACATGAAAATTAAAGGGAATTATACAGATAATGATACAATTTCTAGGTGATTAAGAAAGTTAAAACCTCAGAATTAGGTTTATGTCAATCATATAGTTATAGAACGCATTACAATATGTTAATTAGTTTTGTAAAATGTTGAATAAAAATTAGATAAATTTAAAACTTATTTGACAAATTGAGAGTGCTAGGTAATGATTACACCCAGAAATATGTTTCCTTCCATCGTGTTTAAAAAGAAATGACATATTTTCCTATTAGAATTGTAAATGATTGAAATATATTTGCAACAGAAATTCGATGCTTTTCAAATTAAATAAACTATGTATATTATATGATCATAGCTTGGCAACATATTCCTTTTTTGTTCCTTACTTATTTCAATTATAATGTTTTGTGTAATTATTGTATTTTTATATTTTCATATCTGTGTTTTTTTCTCTGTTCATTATTACTACTCATTACTATTGTATTTCGTCGTTCCGTCTTCGCTGTTGTGACATAACGTACCTACAATTTTGTCGTATCATTCCATATTGGCCATTATGTTAACACATACTGTTATCTATATTTATCTAATATTGTCGTATTTGTCCGTTCCCCATTGTGGAAAAGTAAAATATATATATATTATAATATTTTCTCTTCGGTCTCGTCGTACAAAAACCAATATTTATCGTTACCTTTGCTCATTATACCTTATAAGTGTATTTACGGTGTGTCATTACTCATTAATAAAAATAAAAATCAATTGTACATATCCCGAGTGAGTTTTTGTTTATGTAAATACCATTCTTTACTTTTCTTGTCATTTTACCATTATTTTGTCGATTCAAAGTATTTGGAAATTCTGCGTGTTTTGTGGGTATAACTTAAAACCGGTGGCCGAGATTGGGGCAAAAATTTGGGTTCACGTAAGACCTATATCAGCCATCAAGGTCGTCCAGTTATGTTGTTCCAATATCACGCAATTTTACAGAAACATAAATTACAATAATATATTTTGATCATATTTATTAATATATTATGTATATTATGTGGATATAACAGTACATAAATATAGTTTTACCTGAAATTGTTCCATCTATAATCATAAAAATTATATTAAAATAATTTATTATTTTAAGCATGTCATTAATAAAATGTTGGATGATAAAGCAAGCATATCGAAGTTTAGGATATACGACGCGTTTTCCATTTGGGCACGAGTTGCGTCTTTAGTCTCAATTAATTAAGATAAGGCAAGGGAATAGCTTTTGTATGAAACAAAATCAAAATCTCTATATAGAGAGAAAAAAACAAAAATACATACAATTGTACTAAAACTAAATGACTAGGATAAAACTAATATAATAAACTAATAAGTTTAGACTTTTTAACTCCAACTTTCGCGTTGAATCAGTCCGTCCGTTGTCATAAGTGCATAGTTAAATTATTTAATGCTTCATTTATATATGCTATTATAACATTGAACGTTTGAATTACATCTTGATATACTATTGTGAAAAGTTGGTACCTCATAATCAAGTTCCTTCCATCGTGAGGTTATAGGACATATCGCCATTTTCTTAATTAATATTTAATAAGAATTAGATAAATTTAGAACTTATTTAACGAATTGAGGGTGCTAGATAATGATTACATTCAAAAATATGTTCCTTCAATTGGTTTTAAAAATAAAGTACATATTTTCCTAAAAGAATTGTAAATGATTAAAATATATTTGCAAAAGAAATTTGACGCTTTTCAAGTTGAATGGACAAAGTTCCTAGATTACCCAAGTATACAAAACCATAAATTACAATAATTTGTTTTGATCATATTTATTAATATATTATGGATATTAATTTAACATAACATTACATAAATTTAGTTTTACCTGAATTTACTATCAACCCTGCAAATTAAAACCATATACAATTTTATAATATTAGCAATATCTATCGCCAGCCAACGTCCCACCCCCTGGTGGTAGTCTCAAACTGCAGTATTTACTGTCAATAATTCTATTCCTCACATCTGATTTCTGTTTCAACCATCACACGTTTAAAAAATTTAATAAAATAGTTAATTATGCACTAAAGTAGACTAGGGTTTTTTTACGGATCATAGGCTGGCAATCCATTCCCCCTCTTTTCCTTACTTATACTGTTATAAATTATATTGTTTTATGTAATTATTGTATTTTATATTTTAATATCTGTTGTTTTAATTTTTCTCTATTCATTATGACGCCTTTGAAGAAGGCATTTAATTTTCTACATGTGTGTGTATATCGCCGTATATAATTATTAGTTAATACTTAACACCTAAAACACTTAAATACAAAATCCTACGCCCTCTTTCTCTATTAACTTTTAACTATATCTATTTCATTAATAAATAATTACAACAATCCTATAACTGGGTGATAACTTTGTAGGTAAAATAACCCATAATATTCAACGTGAACTTATAATTATTTATTATCGTTAAATGGCAATTTTTTTGTATTAAAATAATGGTGAACCAAAATTAAAATAATAGATAACAGTTACTAATGTACCTTTTCCAGCTATATAGATGTTTATAAAGCGAATACTATTAGTATGAATAACAACAAAAATCGTTATGTGGTCTTAAATTCCAAGATTGACTCATTTTTTTTATATGTATAATGCTATGGATAATTTATGTGAAGTAGCATATGGTGTAAGAGATAATTATATCTATAAGATGAGGGACAGAATTTAATATGGAAAGGAATATGATTTTTGTAGTAGAAGGAATAGAGATGGAAACTGATATTTGCAAGGAAGCAATAAATATCCAAATAAACAGAAGAAATAAAATGGTGGTCATCATCTTTGCAACTAGAAAAAAGAGCTTGTATGTAAAGCATACATTATAAAAGCTAGTAGTTATGCTGTGAATTATCGATGTTAAGAAAACAAGCTATGTGATAGGAATTTATAACTTACGAGAGATTAAAGAGGAATTTATTATATAGACGCTCAACCCTTAGTCCGTGTTTAGTTAAATACGTATGCCGTAACAAGTATTGAGCAAATCAATATAAAGTTAAGTGAACGGAGAAAAATAAGTAAACTAATCATTACCATATTACGTTTAATAAAACTTAAAACTTTGATTACTTTGTTTACAGTGTTATGGGTTATATGATGGTTAAATTTCAGGGAATGAGATAAATGGAATTCAATATATTTGAAGAGCAAAACCTATTCAAGAAGTGTGCCATCGAAAAAGTAATTGGGGTAATTGGGGTCATGAATGTCGCACTCCGTGGTTGTGTTTGGTGTTTACCGCTCTCTTATCTTATCGTTTATCGTTTCGCGTTTTATTATATACCATTATGCCGTCTTCTTTAACATGTCATATCTGTTCGTCATTGATAAATCGTAATGCTAACTCAATTACTTGCTCTGCGTGTAAAAAAAGTGTTGTGCATGCAAACTGTGTATCTCCGACAAGTACGTCTAAAAATAATGTCTCTGTAGCATCTTGGAAGTGTAATGATTGTTTGTCCTCAAATTCTACTATTTTATCTAGAATTGACAAATTATGTGAACTTTTGAATTCTACCAATCAAAAAACTGACCATTTAGTTACAGAAAAAAAATTTTTTCGTGAAAAAATGTCTGTTTTAGAATCTAAGATTCTTAAATTGGAATCTGAAGTTACAGCTATTAATAATAATGTATCTACTTCTGAAGTACTCAATGAATTACAGGATCGTCAATCAAGAGAAAAAAATTTAATAGTTTTTAACGTTCCTGACTCCGACGATACGGTTAATGACGATAGTGTAATTAATGATATGCTCTCCAAAATTGGTATACCTATTACTTCTTCTAAAATTATTCGTTTGGGTAAAATTGGACCAACACCTCGTCCTATAAAAATTGTTTGTGTTCAAAAATCAGATGTTAGTTTAATCCTTAAATCAAAAAATTGACTTCGAAATTTTTCTCACATGCGAAATTTTCATATTGCAGTGGATTGGACCCGATCTCAACGTATTTTCTACAATGAAGTACGTAGTCAACTTTCTTTACGTAAAAGTAATGGCGAAACGGACTTACGTATTAACCAACGGTAATTGGGAGTTACTTTCTGATTTTTATTTTTGTATGTATACAATTTTTCAGGCAGAAGAAGTTCCCACTAGTTTTCTTGAGCGTAAAGAAAAACTATACTTTTTTACTATATATAGGTATATCGACTATTTTTCTAATTAGGAAATTTTATCTTTTAACTAAGTTAAATTACTTTTTTTCAAAGTTAAAAGTTAATGAAAAACATACGAATAACTTTTAACTTATATTGTTAATTTATACTTATATTGTTTTTAATTAACTTAACTTAACGAGTTAAAAAATATCGTTCTTGCCTAGCCTTGGATCTATGTATAATGTATACTTTGAATGTTGATTAAAAAATTTAGATTTACAAGAAATAAAAATGTAATTGTTTTGATAAAGACCAATACTAACCATTTCATTAATGATATTAAAACATATATTTATAATTATATATATATATATATTAATTAGAAGATCAATTTTATGTATTTTATTTTAATTATTGCATAATATATTTTGTTGCAGGTACCATTGTATAACCATACATGGGTAGTATTTCGAATAATCCGAATATATGTGTATGTTGGATGTATGCATCTGCATATTTTTGTGTAAGTGGCGAAATAAACTAATATTTAAACAAGTTAACGTGATTTCGATATTGATTGAGTGCTTTAAATTAATGTTTAACAAATGTAAGTGATATACTTATGTATTTGAATTCAATTAAGTTTATATTGATAAAAGATCTAAAGAAAGCCATATGTATTTTTAGCCAAGGTGCTACATAAACACAAACTAAAATGAGAACTGCTTTTTTGTTTTACTATGATCGGTACAAGTATAAATGCTACATACATCTTTCAGTTTTCTATAATACAAAGATTTTATTTATGCATCACAATAAATTAGTACATACATTTTGATTTCAAATGTTTAAACAAATATCCCATGTAATACTTTATAAAATCTAAAACAAAATATTATATTAAAAGTTGTTGATTCATTTCAGTTATATTCTTAAACACGATTATTTAGAATTTAAAATGTACAATTAGTTGAGATCATTGATCTCCAATATATATCATTGCTAGATATACATATATATAGGTACAATACCGGCTAAGATATATTAAAAATATAAAAACAATAAACACATTAATTGATATGCACGTAACTTAAAATTCCGGTCTAGATAATATTTCACTAAATCGTAACCTTATATCTCCCTATCAACTTTTTTATGGAGATATTTATACAGGATTAGAGTATGAGATTTGTGTAAGTTTTATAATATTAATCAGTCGAGTTTAAAAATCTAAAACTACTAGTTGAATTTTAATTATAAGTGGAGTTTAAATATCTAAAAATACCTTTTTATTTTAATCTTTCAATCGCTGGACCCGGAGTAATGCCTTTGCTTTGCTTTGGTCAGGCCACCGTTATTATATTTAAACAACACAACATACACTACAAAAACCTTAATCTAGTCATACATCAATATTTACTGTACGTACAATAGTATGTACATACTCGTACTTATGCTATTTTATGCTTCAATATAAGAAGATTACACGTCTGTGTATTGTATTACACGTGGAACCACGAACATTCGTTATGTCATCTTTGTCGCTTCTGTTTTTCTTTAGCGTTTAATATTAGTGACATGTTGTACTTCACTGCATCTCTCTTCTCCCGGTTATGTAGTATGATGGATATAATCGACCCAGGTTTGACGTCCTCGCCTTCTGTGACTCCCAGTACATTTGAAGAATGTATGTTCTGCATTGTTTAGTACGTCTTCACATGATATACATACTGGACTTACTGCCCGCGTATATCTATGTAGGTAGGCCTAAATGCAGCCACGCCCCATCAGGAACTGCGTCAAATGGAAGTTTGTCACGCCATGTGGTCAATGTACCCAACAACCGTTTTTGTTCACGTGCCTTTGTGTTTTGTCTGTCACATTCCTGTTATCACAATTGCCAAACCGTTACATTAGCTGTGTGCCTAGCGTTCTTCGTCCCACTTTTAACCAATTGTCGTAGTTCTCACCGACTGCGTGCCATCAAATGCATTTGGACAGTGCATGGTACCACCAATATCGCAACCATGTATACCGTTCTGTACGCATTAGCTACTCTCATCCACCTGAAACAGCCTCCCTCGAAGATAATCCTGTAGGAGTCGCACTAGATAGAATGGTACGTATTTCTCCAATAAGTTTCCAAGGTGCTATATTGAATGCATTTTTGACGTCAATTGTGACTAACGCATATACCTCCCTGCTTCTCAGTGGTTCAGTACCCGCATGATAATTTCCATAGTTTTGGTTTTTTCCTCATTTATTTTAAAGTCTAATGTCTTTAAATTTTTAATTAAACTCTATGTGTTTCTTTTCACACTTCCTGTATTTTTCCTAGAATATTTAGGTCATCAGCAAAACCGTATATCCTAATTTTACTAATAAACCTATTATCTTTTCCTTTTGCCGATAATTCTTGCATTCTTCTAACTACTTTCTCTAATTCAATGTTAAAACGGAGCGGTGATAGCGCTTCGCTTTGTGTTAGTCCCGATATGAATTCGATAGTGATAAAGTATTTTGTATTTTTACGTCATGATAGATTATATACAATTTTACATAAAATTTTTTTTCGTCAAAATAATAATTATTTTATTATCACGGTTTTATGACGTAAAATTAGAAAAATGATCAAAACAAATAAACCACAACTGAATTTTGGTATACACTTCGAGTATGCTTTTTCACTTATTATATTTATAGTCCTGACGCCTATCCTTTATGCATTGATTTAATGGTTTTTATGTTTATGGTATTTTACATTAATTCAATGTAAAAAATGTGTAAAGATGTAAGAAATAGATTTATTGTGGGGCGCCCATCAAGCTGACTTTATAAAGAATTCCTATATATATTCTCACATTCATGTTCAGTAGAACTCGTTTTAGAAATATATCAAAGTTCTTTATTCTCTCAAAAATGATGCAGTGTTGTATCTATGGCACCCAACGAAGTAGTAATCAAAAAAGTTGAAGTAGTTAATATGACCATCCAAACTGGGTATTCAGGGCGACTGTATAATTTATCTCGCTTTCTAGACATTGTAATATAAGGAAAAATGTCTACACAAAGTATCATTTATATATAAATTCAAGCTTACATTAGTTTATCAAGTTATTCAGTTTTCACACACTGTTAGAAGGAGTAAGACCGAATATTTTTAGAAATATAAATGTGTCCATCTTTAATTGAGGCGATGACAATTTTATTGTTCAAATACCTACTTCCGCTTCAGCTTTTATAGAGAGAACAGGTATACCAGCAATAGTTTGTGTGTAACATTACATTTTATTCGTACTAGTTTTAATCTATTACTACAGTGTTCAGTGAGGAAACTACTTTGACTTCCATTATCTAATAAAACTTCTTCATATTCTCCTTTAACATCTTGAACTAAAATTGCAATTTTTAAAACAAAAAGTTGTTAAGTGGAATATGAAAATCAGTTTTGGTATCTGTAGTTCCTAGACGTGTGACATTGAGTGATGACGTCCATCACAGTGTGAGCATAATTAACAGTAGTCTAAAATGTTTAAGAAGAGGTCGTGATTACTTTTACTTGTCATTTAGCATTTAACGTCAATGGTTTCCTTTCCAGTTCCAGTTATGCTTTAAAATAAGTAAATTAACAATTAGCTGATTATCTGATTATTTATATTGTTATTGACAAGTTAGTCAAATAAATTATTAAGTCCGGAATATTCTTTAATGTTGTCACTGAATATTGGTATAGCCATTTTTTCCATAGGCAAAATATTTACATTTTTTCATGAATGTCTAAGTGATATGAATGTGTTGTATCAAGCTATGGTATGTTATGTAGGTATATGTTAATTTTCTACCATCACGGCACTAAAATAGGCTTCTTCCAAACTTTTCAAGATTAACATCTTATATTAATGACGTCTCTTCGTCGAATTATTAATATTTTTTTCTGGTTTGCCTTGCTGTTTAATAACTGTAATACATTTTGGCTTAAATTCTTCAATTAACTTTGAAAGGGTTGCATATATTATGCAGAATTTAATTCTTATGGTTTTATTAGTAGGATTTTCTTCCTAATAACACTACCATAAATCTGTCAACCGATATAAAAACGTATTCTTACAAATTAAAATTTACACAGATTCTAGCTATATACCAGTAACCCAGATATCAAAAAACGATTCAGTCGCCAAATCAAAAGATTCTGAAAACCTTTAAATGCGAAATTAAATTAATTAAATTCAAAATGGATGGTTCCTAACTTCAAGCTGAACGATTCTACTATATGACAGTTATAGTGATATTTACCAGTAAATATTGGCACTTATTAACACATTTATTGTATATAGAAATATTTAAAAAATACTATAACAATCCAAATATTTATTGGTATTTTTGAATATTGATATCAAAATAAAATTACTTTATACCACAAACCGTTTTTTAATTCTAATTTAGGTATAGCATTAAAATTTATTAATTATAAATATTATAATAAGAAATGTGATTAATATATATTTTTATATGTACTAAAGGGAATAAATAACTAATTAATTAATTAACATAAACAAATTCATAATGCATGTGATTAATAAAATAAATAGTTAAGTAAAATAATTGAGATCAAAATAATTTACCATCTTTTATATCCTCAGTATCTATCAAAATATAAAATACAAATATATTAATAATGTATACAGTCTACATGTATAAATATAAAAACCTAATTTATTATACTAATATACAAATATTTTTTTATTTTAAAATATTATTTAAATAACCAATTTAGAACTAATTTATATTAAGACAAAATATACTATAATGATATTAATTTTAAGGTAATTTTATTCATAAATATGTTATAAAATTATTAAAAAATATGAAATTGATTTTCATTATGATTAGTAGTAATCCATTATAACATGTATTAAAATATCGGTATACAATTATATTTTGATTCAAAAAATTTCATCAAAAATTACTAGAAAATTTGTAAGATGACTTTTTCAAAGTATGAATGAATTTACTATCAAAAAACTCCTTTTCCCCAACACTTCTACTCAAATCCTTCTACTTGATAATAATCAAAATATATCATTGTAAAACCAATTTATCTCTCGTTAAATTTATAATTCAATATTTTCCGAAAATTGTTCATTATTTTCAGTCCATTTATTAAAATTAAATTTCATAGCAATATTCGGAGAAAAAAATCTTACTTGTATTAGAACAATGTATTGCAAACAAATGATTGAATAAAGTTTATTTAAATACGGTAATTAATATGTAAATTATATAGTTTAATAATCATACCCACTCATACTAATATATGCTTAAAAATATTCAGCATAGCAGAAATATTTCAATTCAAAATATCTCATACCAAATTTAAAATATTTATTTATAAATTAACGCCATAATTTATAAAGAATTTCTTTTCGGTTTTTTGATTGTAAAAATTATTATTTATTAATTACTGTTAATTTTTTTTTTTCAAGTATTGTTAATATTCTGCATTAAAAATCAAGATTAGATATGAAACATTAAAAATGAAAATAAAATTCTATCAATTATCATAAATTATAATACGTCTAATAAATTTTGCTGCAAATATTTTTGATTCCTATATAGTACAAATAGCGGTTTTGACAAAATTTCAAGGAAAGACGATTTTATTGTCATTTTATTCATCCACATATAATCCTGTGTTTCATATTCTCTTTAAAACCTCCATCTTTCTGTACAACAGGCCCTAAATTGTTAAACATCTCAAACTCTCTTACTACATCCTCAGTCAACTTTATTTCTAGTCTTTACCTATTTTTTCTGTATTCCCTTTTATCAAAATCATATTCTATTATTGTTGTTATATTTTGTTTTATCCATAATATTCCTTAGTACTTTACTTTCAAGAGCTCCACTCTTCAAGTCTCTCATTCCATTCCTTAGGACTGTCTTTTATCGGTACTATATCAACTACAAAGAGAAAGCACCATGATACCTCACTCTGTATATACTTTGTTATTTCATCCATTACCAGGAAAAATATGTAAGAACTTAGTTAATGATTTTAAAGATTTAAAAATTTTAGCGTCATCTGCTAATAATGAAATATAAGAATAATTAATTAAATAAAGTATATCATTAATGAATAATATAAATAAAATAAGGGAGAAGTGGTCACCTCGAGGAACATCAGAAATAACATTTGTAGCTTCGGAAAATAGTTTTAATTTTAACAAATTGAAATATACTAGTTTAAAAGGAATGAAGCCACGATAATAAAGGGTCAGAAAAGTCAATTTTTCTAAGTTTGATAGTTATTAAATTGTGATCGATTCTATCGAACGAATTTTCAAAATCAGTGTATATAACGTTAATTTGCTGGCCTCTGGAAAATTAATCTAAAATGTAATGTTTGAAAAATTTTAAACTTATTAATGTAGATTTTTTTGGATAAAAACCATGTTGTTTAGCGATTAGGATGTTTTTAAATAGAGAAGATAATTTTGTATTAATGATTTAAGAAAATATTTTTAGAAGTATAGAAATTATAAATATTGGACGATAATTAAAAAATGTATTAATCATGGCCTAAGGGGAGGAGACGATCGTCCCCATTGATGTCTTCCTCTAAAAACCGCCACAGTATGGTACCAACTAAATGGTGATAACTGTATGGATTAAAGTTTCTTAAGATTAAAATATGTATTATAAACCATAAATGTATATACTGCGTTCGCGGAGAGTTTAGGAGTGCGCAGAAACCTATTTTCGTCTTACCTAACCGCAACATCTTCTATCGGCTACACCATACCGTTTTCGACAGAGCGGGACTCTTTTAACGCGGTCGTTTTATACGCTCTATATATTATGACATTTTGTCGCAGAGAGAGGATAGCCGCCCAAAGATGACGGAGTGACCTGACCTATCGTCAGGCATATGCGCGAAACACTACTATTCTCTATACGAATGCGGTATATTGATCCAATTAATGTCCGGATGATTTCATAAGGGCGTACAAATATGGTGTCAAATCTGTATGTACATATGTGCCAGCGTTCGTTGATGGTGCGCGCATGCAACGGATGACACAAAGAGTTGATGTAGGTTCGAATAGAAATACACACAAAAAAAAAAAAAAAAAAAAACCACGTGGTATTTTGAGTAACGTCTATCCTATGGCGATTATTTCTGACACACAGTAATACGGATACGGGGTACACTATTAAGTGCGCGTGGGCAACAAAAAATAAACGAGGTTGTTTAAATGTAACGGACAGTTTCTAGAATAATATATAAACACAATGTGTATTTAATAGATTTACATGTTTATAACAATAACCGAGATAAAGACACCATTGAAAAACGAAAATAAAAATAAAAAATAAACGAGATGCGTAGGTCGTGTTTCGGTTTGAAATACTGCGATATGTCGGTTGTATGTTTTAGGTCGTCGTACGTAAAATTCAATATAAAAACCATTGACTAAAATTTGTTAAATTTGGATAATAAATTATTATTATTATCATCAAATATATAATTATTCATGCAATAAACTAAAATTAAAATTGATATCAATAGGTATGTAATATTTTACATAAATAATAATATATACTAATTATAGTCAATATGTAGGTTGGTGCATCTGCACGTTAGATATTAAAAAATAACGATTTTTCTTTATACTTATGTTTGTAAAATTATTATTAAATTTTATTAAATATATAACTCTAAAACCAATTTATATCATGTTACACTCACAATCCAAAATTTTCCGAAAAATTTTAAATCAAAGCCAGTTCATTTTATAATTATTTATATAATCAAAATTTAATGTATTATTAATATTCAGTATCTTACCAGTAACATCTGTAATATCTATTGAAAAATAATATTGAATAAAGTTAACTTAAATACAATAATTATTTGTTGCCCACTCATAATGTCAAACGCTTAAAAATATTTCGCATAGTTGAAATATTCCAACTCAAAATATATCATACCCATATTTAAAATATATATTCAACGTCATAATTTATAAGGTATTTAATTTCGTTTTTTTTTTAAACTTAATTTTTTCCAAATATTGGCATTAAAACTCAAGAATTAATAACAAACAATGGTCATCAAAATATTTACCTTTGCTAAATATTTCTGTGCTATTTGTTATTTCTATATACATGAATACAAAAGTACAATAATAATTAATACTACTACCAATAATTAAATCTATCTAACTAAATTTATTTAAATGATAATTGTAGTATTGTGTAACGTACAAAACAAATAGGGTACCCTAGTTTTCAATTTCAGTAGGCGCGCCCGGAAAATCTCTCACGGTCGAAACCGTTGTCGGTGCGCGTCTCCACAGACGTATGTTCCCTACCCTCGGCAAGCATCTCGCTTAAATCGTCCCAAAGAAAACCAATTATGTGTCGGTCAAAAACCCCCTTCTACCGCCTACTCTAAAATTTGCCTTCACGAGCGTCTTTCATCGTGCGACCTGGTCGCTGTTGTCTCCCAACCGCCGAGGGTGCCGATCGAAAACCACACGATAGTGATTTTTTTTATATAATTCGATTTTCACTGTTTTTTTTTCACATATATTTTTCCTCTGTAGTGTATCTGTTGATACGCAACAGCGTGACACGTGTTAAATATATTTTTTATATACAATGCCTCGACCGGTACATACCTATATTTTGCTCTTTTGTTACCTACCGTTATTTTGAGTTACCTAGTTAGTGTTTTATGTCCGTTATAATTTATTTAAATACACTTATTTTTTGTAATTGTCCGTCCGATACCACTGGATCGACGGCCCCTCATGAGGTTTTGTTTTTGTTTTTATTTTTGTGTTTATATATATAAATGTGTTAACTGTATAACTGTTTCAAATATAAAAATCCACGGTGCTCCGACCACAAGGTCTCGGCTCGTGGTTGGGCGACCCTTCCATACTATATCGGTCCGTCACATAACGCTCGTGAAAAGGGCTCACTAGATTTGCGAGACGTTACAATTGTTTATATGTACCCAACTAAATTTAAATACTAATCGTGTTATCTGATATTAAGTACATTATTATTTGTGAAAAATACAAATTCCAATTATAGTACAATATAATGTTATAACTGATAACATTATTTTTGAACTAAAAATATTTTTGTTTATTTAACCGATAGCATTACTTTATAGAACCTAATATCATCAGTTCAACAATTGATCATGGTTCGTCGATATATTTTATATCGTACAGGTTTCGTTTAATTAAATCCTATCTCAATAATTTATGGCTAATCATTTCACATCGATCAATTGCTCTAATTTGTTTTTGATCTAATGTTGCTCACGTTCTAAAAAGAGTTGCACAAAATTATTGGAATTAAACAAATTGAGAAAACCAACTCTGAGACCCTTCTGAATTCCCGGATACTAAATGTATTTTACACAATAATCTAAAAATTTTCAAAAACTCAACTTGTATATCTATCTCTCTAGTAAGTAAATCAACAATGATACTCGAATTATGTAAGAATAATAATATAAAATGAATGATATCTATTTCCCCGGTAACTAGATCAACAGATTCGTTACCACGCATAGACTGTTAAACACAGCGGGTATAAAAGGTTTTTTAAATTTATGTTTAGAAACCTAAAATGAGTGGCGTAGCCAAAATTTTAGGGTTGAGGGAGGGGCAATGATTAATAAAAAATTTTATATTGAAAACATTTTCTTGGGATGTATCGAAATTTTGGCTATTAAAGTGTGGTGTAGTTTAACTATTAACTTGTTATCTCAACAAAAATATTCAAACACATTTAATATAAAATAGACATTAAAAAAAGTATGCATTAATGTATTTAATTATAATAACTAACATCATAAACCCACATAAATTAAAAGTTTACCATTATTTCATTATAAACTGATACATGATAATATTAAATATAAAAATATTTTTCTCATTAACCATTAGGGTAACAACTAACAATATGTCAAATAATAAGAATATGCAATAACAAATATTATTTTATTTTTTTAATCATAATTTATTATAATATTTTTTTATAAATTTATGAATTTTTAAACAAAGTTGATTATGAACTTAAACTATTCTAAAAATATTATTCAGTTTTTCTAAGCGAATTTCTCTCTTAGTTCTTTTAAACTTATACTTAGGGAACGAAATTAATATAAAAATAAAATATATAACAAAATTGTCATTAATATTTTATTTATTTATATAAAACTCAGTAAAAATTGATTAACTATATTTATTTGCGAAAAATAAAATAGTTGATTCTAATAAACTATAACAAAATATATATATTTTTTTAACAACGATACGTATTTAAAGTCGGAAAAGAAGTAGACGACGGAATAAATGTCTACTCAGAGCAGAAGAAGATGTTCAACTATGGCATAGACGTATGTAGGTTGTGTGGTGGAAACAGGTTTATGCACATGAAATCTATTTAGATAACATAGGTAATCATCATCATCGGCAACATGTGTAAAAATAAAAGATAAGAAAAATATCAATAGTGAAACATGGAAAGTTTAATTAATAAAAAAATTATCGAAAAAAGTGAAAAAAGAAACCAAATATTTTACAAAATATATATTTATATCTAAATATTTAAAATATGAACAATTAAATTAGTATAAATATTTAAACAAAAATTCATGAAATATGTATGAAATATTATTTGATACCGAAATTCGATTATTATTGTTAGTTATAAAGTTGTAATTACAATAAAGTATGTTCCCTACTTATAATATTAAGTATTTATTTTTCCACCTATGCTAAAATGAGATTTTCTGAACTTTCATTACATATCATTGAGGTTTTACAGTTAACTTTTTTAAAATATCTACACAGCATTTAAAAAAATATATCATCAAAGAGGAGGTTGGGGGAAATTGTCCCTCTCGCCACCTGTAAATACGCAAATTTCTTAAATACATATAATTTTGGAAACACAGACGGGAGCAGTAGAAATATTCATATAATAACCTTTATATTTATAGTTAATATACAAATACACCAAATTTTAGATATAAAATAGCGGAAATGAGATTCTAATTTGTAAGAATATTTAATTGCCTAAAATATATATATATATAAAAAGAGTATTTATGTATACCTATGTATTATTTTGTGATGTCAAATTTATATAATTAACCTATTTTAGTATTTGTATATTTTTGTATTTTTGTTTTCAAATGTAAAATAAATTAATATTTTAATATTCTATTTCGTGTAATTTTACATACTTATCTTGTGATATGCATATTTCAAAATATTTTCATTACCTATGTAAAAAAAAAAAAAGTAACAAGGTTTATTATTTTTTAATAACTAATGAATGCAGTTTATAATTATATAATTATACATTTTATATTACTCTAAAACTTTAATAGATATGAAACATCGAATAAAATGTAGTTGAATGAAGTGGAGAAAAGTGTCACGTATTTTTTATTTTTTTTTTTACAAGAGAATCCCAATTAATGTAAAAAGTAAGTTTTATAAAACTTTGGTCGAGCTTGTAATTATGTTATGATCAGAATATATGGACCATATATAGGATGAGAGAATGGAGGATGAGTATATCAGAGATGATAAGGTTATGTTGAATAAGTAGCGTGACAAATTATTATAAAATTATAAATAAGTATGTTATCGATGGTATAGGAATGGCTTCAATAGTAAAAACAATGTGAGAGAATATAATGATATAGGTCGTTTATTCAGCAGGATTTGATTTATTTGCATTGGTAGCCATCTTTGTGGCCAAGGAATTTTAAGAAAATATCCCATTCATTCTAATTGTAGGTTTAAAAATGTGCTTTTATAAATTGAATTTTCGTAGTCTGTTTTTGCATGTGTTTCTAGAAAAATATCTTTAAAAATAGAGTACATTAACATGTTTTATTTTTATTTTTGGAGCTCGAAGAAACTGTTGATTGGATAATATCGGAGAAGTATACGTTTGCAAGTTTAATGTCTGCTGGGGAATTTTTGTTTGGGTGTATGTCCTTAATAATTTCCAATAGTATTTTTGAATACTTGTTTCAATTAAAACATACATTAAAATATATGGTGGAGGGGAAGATAGTGTTCAGGTGTAGTTAATTTATAATAATATAATTTTGTAGTTCAAAGAGAAGTTGATTAGGTTCCAGTGAATATGACTTCCATTAGTTGAATAACTCCCGCAAGATTCAAAGTTGTTTGACCAACGTTGGCCGGCTTCCTCAATGTAGCGTGTTGTTTACGCGTAGGTACGAGGTATATTGGAAAAACTAGGTTACAATACGTCTATTGAAGCAAAGGCATTTTTATTTTTAAGTTAGAAATCTTACGTGCAAAGGATATCCTAACAAAGAGCGTGAGTGGTCGTTGGAATTAATAGCCAGTTGGTTTTGTCAGAATAGTTTATTAAGGTGATTACCCCAATTCCTGATCCCGCTATGTGCGAGGTGCGTGGACTCATCCGCTATACTAACCTAACCTAACCTCGGCTATAAATTTAGTAATGGATCAATTTACTTCAATATTAAAAATAATAAAGTTGTGATCAAAATGCTGAACGTAAATTCTGTACATTGTCAGTAGATTAGACGGAGACAGAAAATGCGGGAATCACATCCCCTTAATATAAAAAATTGGATCACGTTTTATAAAAACAATATTCAAATAATAAGTATTAACAATAATATTGATAGTACAGTATATCACAAGGAGACATATTTATTATATTTGTAACATAGGCTTTAGGAATTTAATTAATTCAGAGTAGATGCCTTTGTATAGCTATAATTACATATTTTTAATATTAAAAATAAATCAAATATTTATTTTAAAGACCGTTAGATAAAGATTTTAAATTATATACTTACAATTTTTAAAACATTTATTTAATTCATCTATTCAAACAATTTACATTTTGTCATGTGTGATGAAAATATTTACAACATAGTATTAAACGTACATCACCTGTTTTATTTAATATACGTAGCAAAATGTTTAATTTGATTATATCATTTCAAAAAAAATTAAATTAATTAATGCTCTTAAGAATTTAACTTATACCTAATATCTATCAAAAAAATATCATATTATTGATTATATATTCTCATTACTAGATCAATAACATCTTTATAATATTGGTCTATAATCATATAATACATATTTAGTTTTTTTAAGAAGCCTCTACATTACACGATTCTAAGGAGTATTATCTAGGCAATTTATTATTACTTTCTTTGTATGATTTTCCATTTTTGTGAGCCCGTTTAAATGTAAATGGTAGCAAATACACACACCTCGTGCATATGTCGGATGTCTATTTTATAACTACGAAATTATTTTAATTTTTCCTTCAAATAGTGTTTTTTAAATTCCATCAGAACGTTGTAATGAGTACATCAATTTCAATTTAGCAAAAATATTTGAATTTCTCATAATATTTACGAAGAAATTATCGTTTTTATTTTTTTCAATATTTATGTTCATAATGTTGAAATTTTTGGGAAAATTTAAATGGTTTTAATTATAGTATAAAATATGAAAATTAAAAAATGTGGCTCAATCATTCCCTCGAGTAATTAATGAAAAATCTACATACTTTTTTATATTTGTTATCGGAGTTTTGTGTTCGGACTTTTGGTATTCAAAAGAGTAGTTTTTGACCACGAAAGTTGTGGTGTAAAAGCCCTTTTATATAATTAAAAATTAAAAATGTATATTCTTAATATAATTTCTTACTTTTACATATAGATGAGTCTACATAAACCAATAATTACATATTATATACATGGTAACATAATATAATTAGACACAAATAATCATTAATGTGGACTAATAAAATTTAAAGTGTAAATGAATAATAATATATTATATTATGTATATAATAAATAATTAAAAATAATAAGTTCTAAAATGTGTATATACAATCTGTATAAAATGGGTAGGTATACTTGAGGAATGTTAGTTAACATTTATCGACGCATAGAAACATGTTTAATCATACTGTTATTACCATAATACAATATATTATATACACAAAAATAGTAAAATAAAATCGTATAAATATATTAAAAATAAATATATATATTAACATACGTTTAAAATGTTCGCAATATTGGGTTATATTATTTTCGAATCCTATATATTTAATAAAAAATAAAGAAAAAACAAGATTATATTTTGTTTTAAGCTTATTTACACAATATCATTAGGAACCCATATAAACTGAAAGGTATTAAATATCTATATGAACAAATAAAATAATTAAGTTATATTAATCATTTTATCAATTATTTTAAGTTAAAAAAAGGACTTAGTTTTATTTAATATTATCTAACTCTTCTTCTTCTTCTCCTTCGCCATCTCTCCCAACTATTTGGGGTCGGCCACCCTGGTCCTACACTTCCACTTAACTCTATCTCCCGCATCGTCTTCACTTACCCCCACCTTCCACATATCACTCGCCATCACATCCCCCCATCTTTTTTTCGGTCTTCCTCTCCCCATCTTATCAACCACATGTATTTCCCTTACTAATCTTACTGCCTCATTCTCTTCCCTCCTTAATACATGCCCGAGACATCATAACCTCTTATCTCTCATTTTGTCTACTATCGAAGCTACCCTATACTACTTCTGATATATTCATTCCTTATTTTATCCTCTCTAGTAACTCCACTCATCCACCTTAACATTCTCATCTCAGCGACACTCATGCTCTGTTCTATCTTTCTATCTACTGCCCAACATTCTGTTCCATACATCATTGCAGGTCTCACCACTGCCTTATAAAATTTACCTTTTAACTCAATAGGAATTCTTTTATCACACAGAATACCTGACGCTTCTCTCCACTTTGTCCATCCACACTTAATCCTGTGTTTCATATCCTCTTCGAAACCCCCATCTTTCTGTATAACGGACCCTAAATACTTGAACCTCTCCACTTCTCCCACCACATCCCCACTTAACTTTATTTCTAGCCTTTTCCTATTCCCTCTGTGTTCCCTTTCACCAAAATTATACTCTATATATTCTGTTTTACTCCTACTAATCCTTAGTCCTTTACTTTCCAAAGCTTCCCTCCACTCTTCAAGTCTTTCATTCACTTCCTCAGGACTTTCTCCTATCAGTACTATATCATCTGCAAACAACATGCACCATGGTACCTCCCCCTGTATATCCTTAGTTATCTCATCCATTACCAGGGAAAATAAGTAAAGACTCAAAGCTGAACCCTGATGTACCCCCACTCTGACCCAAAAGTCCTCAGTTTCTCCACACAGACTTCTCACTCTTGTACTCGCCCCTTCATACATATTTTCAATTATGTTCATATATACCTTTGTTAATCCTTTCTTCATTAATGCTCACTTTAAGATCTCTCTAGGAACCTTATCATAAGCCTTCTCTAGATCAATAAATACCATACACAATTTCTTTTTCCTTTCTCTGTACTTCTCTACAATCTGTCTCACATAAAACTTTCGCTCCATTGTTGACCTACCAGGCGTAAATCCAAACTTATTTCTAGTAATAATTGTCTCACCTCTTACCCTTTTATCTATTATCTTTTTCCTAATATCTTTTCACTGCATTTTTATACAGTGAATAATATATAATAATAATAATATAATATGACAATCATTATTTAACTAGTTTTTTCGTTTTTTTTTTTAAGTCTATTTATGTTTAAAATTAGCAAATTGAAGTAATTTTGACTTTCAAGAGGTTTTAAAGTTCCATGTTGATATTGGGACAAAAATGAAAAATTAAATCATGATATCTAATCTCCTGGTCGGAAAATCGCTCAATAATAAATAATAAATATCATCGTAAAATGAAGAAATATTTCACTCTGATCGTAGTCTAAATTGAAATATTTATATTATTTTTAGAGCGATTTTTTTACTTTTTTAAATCATAAACATTATTCATCATCATAAACATATTATCGGTATTTATGTCTTTATAATCTATATTATCAATGTTTATTTTTTGGGTTCATTACCCATGGACCCTCTATCCATTAATACACCACTGAACACAGTAAATGTAAATGAATTCAATAGTAATAATATATTTTATTCAGTTATAATAACATTTTTATTATTAATATAACTATAATTAGAATACTAAGTAATATATTATAATAACCACAATAGTTTAAATACATCTATATGGTGTTTTTTTACCACAGTATATGACTGTCGCGATTCGATAAATACAGGATGTATTTTATGTTATGAGATACGGTAAATTAAGGTAACTACTCATAGACGACGCTTAGTTAAGAAAACCCTTTTTTATTTGTTCCTCTTTCTCTATATATTTTTTTTTATCAGAGAGGTAATATTTTCACATTTTTAGGGTTTAAATTATAACTTGAAAATTGAGTGATTTATATAACGTACACATATTACATAATATCACAATTTACACCATAAGTTTTATAAAATAAATTGTTCATTTCAAAAGTTATATTTTATATATAATAAACCATCTTTAATATTATTTTAAAAGTTAAAATACATTTATGTATAATTAATAATAATAAATACCATACATGGTAAAAAAATGAGTTGGTACACGATCGAAATCTATACATCAAGTGACCAAATTTAAATAAAATTAAGAGGCTATATAGTACCTGACTCTAATTTATATTTAATTGTCTTTAATTTATAAAGTAGATTTATTTTTATGTATTTGAATTCAATATAAAATAATAATAATTAATAAATAAAAATAATATATGTTAACTCGTATGATTAATACTCACTGGATGTAAATTCATGAGGACGATAATATTGTCTATACTAAACTCTATAGAAGATCATTAAGTATGATATATTATTATGTTATTATGTTTTTAAAATTGAACACCATAATTTTAATCCCAAAGCTACTAGATTACATTTAAAACAACATTTTTTACATTAATCTTATTAAGGTCTACGAAATTTGGACGTTACCGTCTGGATGTATGACAAGTTTTGGGTGAGGCTTATAGACGTAGAGCTTTTTTGGCATAAATAAAAATAAAAATAATAATTATATAAATATTAATAAAAATTACTAAAAAGCATATTAAAATATTTTGCCTACAACTTTGTCTTTAATGATTAGGTACAATCTAATAAAAAATATACATGCAATTTTAAAATGTACAATTTTACAAATATTTAAAATTATGTATTGATATCCTATTATTATTACATCGATGAGGACTTTTTACATGAAATTTAGGTAGGTATATAGTATAATTAAGGTGTATACACAAATTTAATTTACCAAATTTTTTACATACCGACATCCAACTTTACCGGATTAAATGAGAATGTGATGAATGAAAATAATATACTTATAATATGTTACAAAATCACTCAAGGGTATGCATTCCCTCCCCCTTAAAAAAATTTCTGGCCACCCCTGAATTACAAATGCTGTATACCTAAGCAATATATTTTTCATAATAATCACGGTAATAACTAATAAGTAATAATCAAATCAAACAACAAATACTTCAACAATATTATTTTACCACAACCAAAAGCAAGTAATGTTTAAATTATATTAATAGTATTACGTGAACAATGTAACATATAGGATCAAAGACCAAAGTTTAAGGACTTTAAATATTATTGCTGAATAGGTATATAGGTATTAATAATGTGCCTATATACTATACAGGTACCTATTAATACAATTCATATTTTATTGCCTATAAATAAAGTTTGTCATTTACAAAAATATTATTAGGTATAGACTATAATTTAATGAAAACTGTTTTTTTATATAAATTTTGAAATGTTGGCCTTTTTCCGCTAAATTTATACTCGTATTCCTTTTCGTGGACTTTTTCCTTTGGCTTATGTTTCTGTTACCCTTCAGAATAAATGTGTCATCAATTTTTGATTACCAGAATTTCTAACATAAAAATATTGTATTTTTAAAAAACGTTTAAAACATTTAAAGAAAAACATCATAAAACCGTTAAAAATGCCCATTTAAATGTTTAAAACGAGTTTTTTGTTATTTTTAAGAAAAACTATTTTTTACAACACTCCCTATGCCTATATCTAGAATACATTTTTTTAAATTTAAATAAAGACATTTTTTTCATCTAGGAAATGAGTTATCTATATTAAAACTGGAATAAAAAATATTCACGAAGTTAAAATAATATTTTAAAATTCTTGAATATATAACAAAATATACACTATATATACTAAACTATAAACTAAAAATGGCCTAATATCCTAATCACTATTTTTTGGAAATGCAAACAAATAAAATAATTATCAATACACTCTTAAATTATAAATTATCTATAGAACAGTAGAAAACAACACCACTAAAAATCAAAGGAGGGCTTTGTGGTGATCCACTCATCGCCCCCTCATCTATGCCACTGTTTCATCTAAATACTTTTTAAAATTATCTAACTACAATTTTATGTTATTTTATATTAAATAAAATTTCTATTAACGTTTATAATATTCATTTAAATGTACGAAAAATAATAATCTTTAATAATTATTAATATGTTCACAAGTTTGGCCATGAAAATTTTTATTATTAACCCTGTTTTAGAAGAATGCAAAATTAGTTTTATTAATCTATTTTTTAACACCTTATTTACTGTATACATAAAAATATGTAGTACTGTGTATGTTATAAGAAATATCTACTAATTATTTTTAGCTATAATAATATTAAAAGCACCTACATGGCTGCATATTAATAGTTGTAACAAAAGAAACTATCTGAAAGTATATAATATGTACAGGTAGATAGTATAGGCTATCAATTATTATATGTAAAAAAAAGTATATCATAATTTAGTCTATAATTGTATAATATTATATTAAATTAACTGTTTATCTATAAAAAAAAAAGCATGAATATAAAATATAAATTACCTTGGTTGGTTGGAGGTCCGGCTGGAATTTCCGGGAAACCTACGGGCGTGGCAGCAGACTGATCGGTGTGTATACTTACAGGTATTATATCCACAAGTAAATTGAACTCGATTTGACTTTTTACTAGTTATGAGTATTGAAAAATTCAAATTAATAAAAATATTATGCTCAGGGCCGTCTCGAAAAAGATTTTTAGGGAGGGTGAAAATTTGAAAAAAATATTATAATACTTCTGTTCAACACAAAAAAAAGCAAAAAAAAAAAGGCTATTGACTTTTTCTACTATTTGCCGGCTGAACTTAATTTTGCCAACTGAACTTAATTTTGCCTACTGATTTCTGAAGTGGGTGTATAAGATACCCACTCTCTCTTGAGACGGCTCTGATTATGTTTGTAAAATAAGTGGAAAAATATTCAACGTACCGTGAACTTTTTTAAAGTGTTTGGCAAGGTATTTGGTCCGGTGGAATTCAATTTTACAAATACTGCACATCAGTGATTCACCATCATGCAATTTGACGTGTTTCAACAGTTCGACTTTAGCGGAGAACGCAATTTTGCACACCATACACCTGTACATTTTGTACCAATCTTTGATACGAAAATTTGAATCAAGTTAAATGCACGAGGTCTGTTGTGGGTAGGTCTTGTTACCATCAACGAAACGCGTACTACTGATTGAGAATATTATCGTCGTCGCGTAGGTAGGTGTATATCTGCCATAAAGAACTCGCATTAATTAGTGATTTTATTTCGTTATAAATACTTAATTCTGACGGACATCGTTAAAATATACTTATCCAAAATAATGTTTATATGTACAGTAATTAGGAAAAGATACAAATTAAAGTATTAAAAATATATAAGGTATATGAAAAGGTAAATGAAATGCTTAATGCCATATTAAGTATACTTATTGATATATATGTACAGTCTTGGAAAAATTACTTTTTAAAAGTAATGAAATTGTAATTACTCGTTAAATTTCTAAAATGTAGTGATATTACATTTTCGATACTCAAATTGTTCATGTAATGAAATTACTTTTAAAGTTAAAAAGTAATGTGTTACTATTAAAATTACTTTTTAAGATTTTTTGGGTTTTGTTTTGTAATTTATGATTCACGTACATAATTGTGTCCGTAACATATGTACTTAAATTTACATATTACTACCTAATTAATTATTTACCAACATAATTTTTTGTCAAATGAAGCGAATTGTATAGTCGTATAAATATAGGCAGAATCATAAAGTTAAATTAATTAAAAAGTTTACCTCTAAAATCAATTTTTATAGGATACATTTTGTAAGGTTGTAGAAAATCTTGAATATTTTTATTTTTCCAAGAATAGAATGTCCCTAAATTGTTATTAAAACAAATATAAATTTAATTGAAGTATTTATCTTAGCACCGTATAATAACATATTATTTTTAAAAATACTAGAAAATTATAAATCGGATGATAAATAGGTAGCTGAGTTGGTTATAAATAAAAGCGTGAATCATTTATGGTACTTTGATGAAGAATTTGCATTATTTTTGATATTTGACGATAGAATATGAGTCAAAATGAATATGAATCAAAAACCCAGATTGCAAAACGAATTTTTGAATATGAAGACAATAGTGAAACCTAAATAGAAATTCAAAAAAATATTCGTTAAAATATTATGAAGTTAAATTTTTTTTCGAAAAAAGATCTTTCTTTCGACTTAATAACGCATAAATCCAAAAACATTGTTCAACAATTCCAGTTAAATTCAGAATTTTCTATAGGTGATTTTCATCTATTTTTTAAAGATGGTTCAAGACTATCGTAAAAATACCCATGTTGTATGAAAGATGTATTGTCTAAAGATTGCAACATCATACAAGATTAAAATGTCAATTACAATTTTATTAATTGGCTTTTTTTATGACATTAAATTATACATAACTTTGATAAAATAAATAATTATATTATATCATTATCATTCGTCAAATATATTTAAATAATCATAAATAAGTCAATTTGCAAATTAAATTAAATATTTTATACTATTTTATTTTTCATGGAAACTAATGGATTTACAAGAAATTTTAATAAGATGTTTTTTTGAAAACAGAATTAATATCTAAAATTAAATACATTAACTTTTGTGCCAAGTGCTTTAGTTTTTGAATTAAACTTAAAAAACTATAGAACTACCATCTTTTTCAATATTTCGGATGTTTAGCTTAGTTATTATTGTAATACGGCAATGTACGACGGCAGGCAAAATATAACCGCCGAGCTGTACGTGTATTCATAATAATAATAATAATAAATTACGTCGTATACTTAATTGATTCGTATTTGACACTACTTATACTATATACTATAATAATAATTGTTGTCAATATATGTGTATATAATTAATATTATTTAAACTAACTATATTATAATATAGGAACATTGAAAAATAAAATACCTATGTTTACTGTTTTGAAATCAATTCATAGGTATCTAAATATAAAATAATACAGGTAATTATAAAGAAAAAAACCGTTATTTATAAGTATTTATTGTAATACTTAATAGTATTATTATAATTTTATATCCGTTTTTAATATTTTCAGTGGTTTGCGTTTTTATTACTTTGACGTTCGGGCGACATTTCGCAATCCGACCGCGTTTTTCTGTAGCGTCCAAATCGCGACGGATTTTAATTCTAATCTATCTAAATCAACGTAATTGCAAGACGAATATCTGCGGCTAAAAAACACAGTGTTTATCCAGGACCTTATTTTGTAACTAAAAACTAATAATTATAAATGATTAAATTTCCTAAAAAATGGTAATAAGCAGTGCTGTGAATTAAATGCACTAAAAAAGTGTTAAATATGTATTAAATTTTTCAGGTCTTAAAACCAAAATTTTATCTTCAATCATTATTTAAATAATACAAATGTTATTTTCGTATCGATAAATTCTAAGCTATATGTAGTAATCTATAGCAAATTAAAACACATAATATCGGCAAAATAAAAATTAGGTACTATTTGCTCGTAATATAATAGTCATATTATTATTTAGAAAATAAATCATTTTTTTCGACCAAAATATAAATATTGAATATTGAGAAATATTTAATATTAGATATATATAAATACCTACATACTATATACGCACTATTTTCCAAAAAAAATTTTTTATGTACGAGTACATTTGTACATATATTCAAACCGTTTTAATTATTTTTTATTTTTATCATTTTTATTTTAACGAAAATGATGAACTATAATCTGAAATAATTTTATATTTTTTATGTTTTAATCGAAATTAATTATATACCTACATAAGTATACAATAATTACGTTCTATATAATACTATAGTTTTCGTAAACGATTCGTATCAATAATTAAAATTTTGTGAGCTAAAATTTCAATCAAAGTGTAAAAAATCAAAATACCACATTTTTTACTGATTTATTTCAATCCTATATAGACTACCGCCATAAATATGATTTCAATTTTATGAATACGGCTGTTATAATATAATAATAATAATTGGACAAATTCACGATAGTGACGAATATCTATAATTGAATATCCCGATTATGGAATATATGTTGTTAAATATATATATATGTTATTATTATTATACGCATAATCGGCATTGTATCTGACGAGCAAGGGAGTTCGATAAGAAACCAGTTTTAACTTTCGCCCATTGCGCACGGAGTAGAATTACATGCATAGTGATTTTAGATTTTTATTTGCTGTAGGTGTCAAGCAGCACATTCCACGTTAAAATTATTAATTTCAAATTAATTTCCGATCAAACTACTTTTCGCTTTCTTATCACAGTTTAATCAATAATTTATATATATAAAAAACATTTTACTTTATAAAAGATCAGAATTTAAACTATACTGTAGCGTGGAGTTTTTTTTGAATATGTATATTTTAAAACGCAATGTCTGTGATATAAAAACAAGACATTTTCAAACTTTTAAATTAAAAATATTACAAAAAAAATAATTTTTAATAAAACTCTACTCTATAGCCTAGTAAATATTCTTATCTTTCATATTTTGTTGAAATTTTGAACCTACGATCAATAGAAAAAATGTTGTAATAAGAAAGCAACAACGTGTTTTTATAATGCCAAAAAAATGAGTGTGTAGCGTACTCTTAAGAGGGTGCAATAGTAGGACAAAAACATACAAAACCATATAAAAGTTATTCCAATAGTACAATTTATTAAGTGGTTATAGAAATCTTCTAAAAATGTATTTAAGTCATCTTGAAAGACCTTAAAATCTTCATTTGAGATCACTGTCATAAATATTTTGAGGTCATCAGCGAAAATTAATGCCTTAGAAGAACGATATATCTTAACTAGATTAAATATAGGAAATAACAATGGCGATAAATATTTATCATATTTTACTTACTTTATCCACACCAAAATTTATTTCCTTTTTATAACATTAATCTCTCTTCAAAATACTTATAATCTTTTACTTTTCAATACCTACCTATATGAATTAAAGTTCTTATTTTGTTTCATATTTGGTTCCGGATCCTACTATGTTTGGCTATATTTCAGGTCATCAGATAATAAAATATATGACTACGAAAACTCACTAAAAAAATATCTCCATTTTTAACGATTAGTTATATATTATAGAGAGTAATATTATTTTTTTATATATCCAAAGTCACAATATTATACACTTTTATTTTGTACTGTATTTATATGTATTTCAACAACTAATTTGTCATAAACTATGTTTACCATAAACTAACCTTTTTTTTGGGGGGGGGGGAATAGTTGGATTTTTGTACGTGCTGAAGATGATAACTTGGTTGTTTAAATACGTACACGCAAAATAAAAGTTTATAATATTGTGACTTTGTGTATATAGTATAATAATATTATGAATAGTCATAATTACTTAAATATATATATATATATTAATATTATAGAGAGGCTGATATGGGAAATCCTATAATACTTATTCATTATATACCCCCCCTGTTTTTAATAATTGCGAGCTTCACGGAGAATTGCAAATTTTTTCTAAAAACATGCATATAGTTGCATAAAAATTGCAAAAATTTGATACCACTTTGAACTTTGTAGGATAAAGGGGGGGGGCAACTTCACGTACTTTAAAAAAACCAGTTTTACATCAATAAGTATAATATATATTCTTCTTCACATTTGTATTAATGTCATTTTTATTTAATTATCTTTCCTTTGTCTATTATATAATATTTTTTCCATTCAAATATTTTACATAGTAATGCGTCAACTAATAATTCTTACGTTTAGCCAATCTTCTTCCGTTTAAAAAGATAATTCTTAAAAGCTTAAAAAGATCTTTATAGAATAACAAAATAGACATAGTTTTAATCATTATTACGCTTAAGGATTTATATCAGTTGAATTATATTTCGGAAACGCTTAAAAAATATAAAGTCTTATTTATATTTTATCATTAAATTTATTTTTAGTGATATTTAAATGCTTCTTTAGTGATTTATTTTCTAAACTAAGTTCAGAAAGCCCACTCTTCAAGCTTGCTAAAAATCCCGGTTTATAAAATCATTTAAAAAAATAAACTAAAAAAATTATAAAACTTTACAATGAATAATATTTGTCTTCCTAGTAACAAAATCAATAATAGGTTTCTTAACTATGTTAATACGTTGATAACTATATCACATTAACAGTGGTTTCTAAAATGTAGTTACTAGAAAGTAGTACTTATAAAGGTTTTTTGTGTTATTTAATGTGGATTTAATATTATAATATAATATCATAGTATAAATGTGTATAAATAAAAGTAATATTACTTTTTACTTAGAATGCTTTTATCCTGAGTTATACCGTAATTCATTTATATTTATATTATATATTATTAAAAAATATATATACTAATGTTATATTTAAACTTCAAAATTGGAGCATACTTATTGCCTCCTAACCCCATCGTAAATAAAACGGTATATTTAAACAAATAGTTAGGTAGTTAAGAATTATATCCGATTTATCTCCCAAAAATGTCCTGTAAAATAATTAATAATTTGTAAATTTTGTTTAAAAAATATAGATATTCGTAATAATTTAAAAATTAGTAAATAAAAACAAAAAAATAATAAATATATATATATATATATATATATATAGATAAAGAACCGAGGATTAGGTAATGGAAACTAACGGGTAAAAATGAAAAATTATTTACAAAAAGCTGATTGATTGACAGGTGTATGAAACATAGAAGGAAATATAAATAAATATAGAATATGGGAATAGGTAGATATATATTTTATATTTTTTAGAACAGGTAGGTGTAAAAAGGGTTGTTAAGAAAGTCGATGGCGTGAGTAGAGATAGTATTCTAGAGGATAAGCAAACTTAGAAGTGGGCAGATGAAGTGCAGGAGATAATATAAATAAAAAAATACAGTTTAAAAAATGGCAGAAAAATTGATAGAGGAAAAAATATAGTAGATAGTGAGTAAAGCTAAATTAAGGAAACGTGTTGGGACTTATGAGAGGTTAGGAACTAAATAAGGAGAAAAGAAGTGTACAGGCTGGCTAAGGAAAGAGAAAAACAATCCAGGGACTTTTTAAATATTTAGTATATAAAAGATGTAGTTAGGAGGATGTTACAAAGAATAAAAAAAGTGATAATGAGATGGAAAAAATATTTTGAGGAATTGCTGAGACAGGCCATTGATCGGTTGGAGTGGAATTTGGGTATAGTAGATTTATAAATGGAAGAGGAAGTGTGGTGCGACGTCAGAAAAATGAAAAATAAAAAAGTGGCGGGACCAGATGGAATACCAGTAGAAGTATTGAAACATCGTACAAAATGTTTTTGTAAATTATGTCTTATTGATATTTCATTATATACCTAATTTTATTATAAAATGGCCTAATTGATACTTGTAATATTAAAACTTACAAATTAAGTCGATGATATACATATTAGATATTTATCAATAAATAATTAAATTTATTATTATATAAATTTATAATAATAATATATACCTATTTATTTTATAAATAAGTATATAGGTATAGTCACCGCCAGTTAACCAGTCATAGTAGCAGGTGATGTCAGCCGTAATTTATTGCTCTAAAATAGTTAAACAACTCGACACGATGACAGTCGAATCGAGCAGAAAAACTAATTTAGGAAAAAATTACAGATAATATTGGTTTAGTACACCGTGTCAAGTTATCTAAAAAAAACTGTACCTATAAGTGTGTAATCAAAGATGTCATTAAAATAGTTTACCGTATTGAAAAATGTAGCCTCACGTGGTAAAATAGCCTCAGTATAGAATACCGTGTAGGTAACTATCGATTATATTTACACTCACAGCGCTTAGTATTTCCTTACTTTAACACATAGAGAAGCTATGACATCATGGTAGATATCGATAATTTTATAGCAAATTGTTTAATGAAAAAAACCAAAAAATATGCTAAATGTTAAAAACTTACCCTCATGATATCCAGAAAACTGAAATAAATATCGTGTATACTGCTTCCGTATAAAGAGAGTGTAAAATTGATATTGTTCGCCCAGAAACACATATTACACTATTGAGAGAAACGGTCGAAGGTCATTATTCCCCCTCTTTAAAAAACCGAATGTCCTGTGGAAACATCTGTTTTTACTACCCGCGTCGCACTACCTGTACCAGTAATGACCGACGCCGATGGTATATAACAAAGGACTATAATATTTTAACAAACCATATGTTTCTCAGGAATGTGACCTTCAGATGGCATTGAAAATGTATAGAATTCTTAGTCGTCTACAATACGTACTATTTAACGGCCTAATAGCAATCCTGCGTTAATATTACTACTGCAACAAACAGGATAATTATTTAAATAATTAAACGCTTATAAAAAGTATAAAATTAAATCATTTATTTCACTAAGGTAAAATCGCAACTAATTGCCTATTTTTATTTATTGTTTCAATTCTTTTAAAAAACCAGTTCAAAAGTTATTGAAAAAAATCGTAGAGGAGCTGGGAAAATGGGTTTAAATTGAAATTCAATTTCTTTTGTGCCTTTTCCATTTATTATTCTTTGTATTGTATTGTAAAGGAAAAATGTTAGTTTGTAGTAAAACCGGTTGAACAATTATTGAAGAAAATTATAAGAGGCTTGGGAAATGGGACAAAATTAAAAATTCTATTTTTTTATGCGCTTTTTCTATTCTTTGTTGTTTATATTATATTATAATATAGTAATAGAATTCTCTCCCTGAGATTTTCTTCAATAACTTTTAAACCACCTTTCTATAAACGAAATTTTTCTCTCTACAATACAATAAAAACGACAATGAATGGAATAAAAGCAAAAAAAATTGTGTTTTCAGTTTTGACCCATTTTTCCAGCCTCTCTACAATTTTATTTAATAACTTTTCAACTGGTTTTTTACAAACGAAAATTTTTTTTC
Source organism: Pemphigus obesinymphae (assembly GCA_025469235.1). Lineage (NCBI taxonomy): Eukaryota > Metazoa > Arthropoda > Insecta > Hemiptera > Aphididae > Pemphigus > Pemphigus obesinymphae. Next base: position 45,180 of record JAIPRL010002590.1, read on the forward strand.
TACTAATCAATACAAAGCGCATACAAACGATATTTTGGTACTTGCATACACCATTTGGAGATGTTGGGGAATTGCATAATTGCATATTATTACTTTTTATTTAAAACTCATTGGTTGACCGGTTAAAATTTAAATAACCAGAATTTCGAAAATAAAGTAGCCACTCTAAAAATGTTCTTCCATCGACCCCAAACTGGTACTTAAAAATTTCATATTAATTGCATAATATTGCAACTAATTACCTGATTTTTGTTTTTATTTGAGACTCACCCGTTGACCGGTTAAAATTAAAATAACCGAAATTTTCGAAACTAAGACAGCCCTCCTAAGAATGTTTACATATCGATCTAAATTTGGTGTCGAAATATTGTAATTTAATTTAAACTAATGCCTTTCTATGTTTTATTTGCCACTTACCAGTTAGGTTAGATTATAAAATTTAAAAACTTGGATGTTTTCTGGCCAGAAGACTTAATATAATAATTTAAAAGAGCACAATGCCGTTTTTTTTTGCATGAAAAAATTGCAAATACTTTTTATAATTTTACTAAAAAAATTTATATAAAATATTTAAATATTTTATAATAGGTGGGTACATTTAATTAATGTCATATTATATAAATACTTTTACCTATAATCTACATAATATTTTATTTTATATTTATGTATACTATACTGTGTGGGTTTGCTTTTTTACCGCCGTGTTTCGAAAATCTTTGATATATTTTTTTTTAAGTTTTTATGTGTTTATCATATTCTATTACTTCTTTTTATATGCGAAATATAGTGATCTAAAACGTAGGCTACAATTTCATAAAATATATACATGTCACGATATGAAACTTTTTTTTATACATTTAAATTATCTTTATAAAATCCTTTACACTACCACTCCTCTATTAATTATATTAAACTAACGTTTAGTTCTAATTCCAGGAACGTAAAGTTTTTTAAACCTGTGTGTCTATTACATAAAAAATCTTAGACAAATGGATTACAAAAATATTTCTAGTAGCGATAATGCTAATGTAAAATATTATTTATCAATATATAATTAACCTATCACTGCTACTTATGCATTTATAAGTCATTTTAATTTTAAAAATTTCTTGAAATAGATGTCAATTATTTAGAATTATGTTTTGCTTCTGTAAAAATTAATAACACAAAAACTTTCATCATTAGCTGTGTCTATTTTGCACCTAATTCTCCCACTTCTTCTTTTATCGATCATTTTAACATTCTAGATCATTTAATTTCCTCTCGCCCAAATGATGATTTTCTGCTTTTTGGTGATTTTAACCTTCCCGATTTAAATAATGCAACACTCAACGCAAATATAAAACTATCTTCTCCTGAATCTGTTTTCCTTGAAAATCTAGCTTTTCTTAACCTATTCCAAATCAATACAATACCAAATCACAATGGCTGTATGCTTGACCTGATACTATCAAACTCTTCCACTCATTTAATATCTTTATATAATGATTCTATCATTCTTATCGACAGTTATCACCAACCTCTAAATTTCCAACCATACTTATATCCTTCCCACTCTTTCGTATTCTGAAATTTCATATGACTGGTCTAAAGGTAATTACAATATTAACATTCTTCAGATCAATTAGTTGGACTGAATTTTTTAATTTTAGTAATGACATCTCCGTTCTAACGGATGGATTTTACTCCCTTTCACATTTTATTATAAAATCTTATATACTTAAAAGAATGATTACAAATCCTAAATTTACTCCATGGTTTTCAACAGACCCTGTAAAATTAATAAAACAAAAAAAAAAAAATATATCATACTACCTATAAGATGTCTAACTCTAATATCGATTATTTAAAATTTTCTTCCACTCGTTCAAAATGTAAGGACCTAAGTAAATTAGATCACACTCGTTATCTTAATAATATGCAATTCTCTAAAATCTCAATTTAACAATTTATGGTCTTTATTAGAAATCTTAAATCAACAACCGGATTACCAAACACTATGACTTTTAACGATCAAACAGCTGCATAATGGTCAAAATATTATCATTTTGTTCAGTAGTTATTTTTCTTCAGTATATAAAGAATGAACTAACTCCAATAGTATCTTTACATCTCCTAATGTAATTAAATCTTTTAGTATGTTAAATTATCTTCATATTGAATTTCCTGATATCTTTCATGAATTAAAAAACCTGAGTTGTAAAACGGCTATCGGACCAGACGACCTTTCTCCAATATTTTTATTTTATTGTAGATATATCCTTACTCCTCCCATTACTTATATATTCAATGCCTCTCTAAAAAATGAATCATTTCCATCTCTATGGAAATTTACCTTTGTTCAACCTATTCTCAAAAAAAGAAATATATCCAAATTACATAGTTTCAAATTATCAACCAATATCTATAATTTCTATCCTCCCTAAAATATTCTCGAAAATAATAACTAATAAAATTACCCCTCTCTTTAAAAACATCTTAGCATCCCAACAACACGGCTTCCGTAGTCATAAATCATCTATTACCAATCTAATAACATTTAAACACCAAATCTTAAACTCTTTTAAGGATTATTATCAAACAGATGTTATTTATACTGACTTCGAGAAACTCTTCTATAGAGTTAACCACTAATTACTCATCCATAAACTTTTCAACATTGCTTTCGCTAATCGAATTTTATCCTGGATAAATTCTTTAATATCTCAAAGAACTCAATTTGTTAAATTTAAACACTTTATATGAACTCCAATTTCGTAACTTCTGGTGTTCCCCAAGGATCACCTTTCTCCGCTCCTGTTTAACTTATTCATAAATGATGCCGTTTTTTCTATAACTCATTCTAATATTCTTCTATTTTCCGATGTTGCAAAAATCTTCAAAACCATTACATCTATTGAAGACTGTCAGATGTTACAAAATGATTTAAATAGTTTAAATAGCACTCTAAATTATCTTTCTCTTAATAATAACAAATTCCAAGTTATTACATACACAAAAAAACATAAATCATTTAACTTTAATTACTATATATCTAAAGTAAATCTATTTCGTTCCTCCCTAGTCAAAGATTTAAGTATACTGTTTGGCTCTAAATTGCTATTCAACACCCACATATGAACGATTCAAATTAAAGCTCTGTCCATATTTAGCACGTAATTGCTCAGAATTCAACGATCCTCTCACTTCACCTTCAAATGCCTATATACTTTTCATATCCGTTCCTTACTGGAATATGCACCAATAATTTGGGATAATAATAGCAATGTACATAACAACCAACTTGATGCAATCCAAAATAAAGTCTTTCGCTTTATATACTATAAATGCAATATAACTAGAATTCCTCATAATGGGTACAAAAATATTCTAGAAATCTTAAAAATGGATTCTTTAAAAACACCTAGGATTACACTCTACAACTCTTTTCTCTTTAAACTATGAAATAATGAAATTGATGACCCATTTATATTACGCCTATTAAACTTTAAAGTACCAAACCATAACACTCGCAATAATCATTTATTTTATTTTCCTCAATTCTCACAAAATTACATAATAAATCACCCAATCAATATTTTAATGTTTCATGGTAATAATCTTAATGATCATAACCTATTTAAGTAAATTATTATCTGTCTTACTTTATATTAATTTTTAGTTCATTGTAAATATTATTTTATATATTTATATGTATTTATCTTTATATTATTATTAAGTTACTTTGTTTTTAATATTTTTAATATTTTTGATTTAATATAATTTTATTTCACTTTTATTCTATTTGTTTTCATATATTATATACAATCTATTAACCAACTATTTTTTTTCACCATTGTTATTGTTATCACTGTATTTTAAATTGGATAATTGTCCGTAAATAAATAAATAAATAAATAATATCAGTTGTGGATTTGAGGGAGGGGCAACGTAGCAATGCGCCCTCCTAGAGTTTTTTCATCAATATTTGAGCAGTATAATGTTTGATTTCAATAGAAATTAACTCTTTACATAGGCGGATAAAGGGGGAGCAATAGAGTAATTGCGCCCCAAGTTTACCAAAAAATTGGTGAGTAATAAATAGATTGAATGACCTTTTTCTTTTCTGTTTTTGCTTATAACTCATAAATTTCACCCCTCCCCCTCCTCATTCAGAACCACTAGATCTACCTCTGGCCTTTTATTTCTCAATTTTTATGTTCGCCTCCTTTTAACTATGCTTCAGATCCACTCCTGAATCCTATAGTAAATTAAAAGATGAATCCATACATATAATTTATTTTAAAAAATCAGATAAATATCAAACAAATTATGAGTAAAATAAAATATTTGTTTTTTCTCAAATATTTTTTTAAAAATTGCATAAACTAAAATATATTATATTATAATAATTATTTATATTATTTTATCTACTTTTTCAAATAAAATATATATTATAAAAAATAAATATAAAAAGAAAATATGCCTAAAGTATTCGCAAATTAAATAAATTAAAATGTTTAAGGGGTTGCCTTAATTTCGAAAATTCCGGTTATTTTGATATTAACCGGTCAACTGGTGAGTTGCAATTAAAAACAAAAACAATAAATAGTTGCAATTAAATAATTAATTATTGCAATTTTAAGTACCAGTTTGAGTTCGATCACAATATAGAGAGGAGGCTATCTAATCACATATTAAAATTAAACAAAAAATAATGATACCATCAGAATCCTTGTGAAAATCTAATATGTATTGAATGTGACTCCATTTTTGATCCTTTTTTTTTATTCTTTTCGTCATTATTGAGCTTATAAACGCTTGATGAAGCCAGAGAAAATCAACAACTAGTTTGAAACATTAATTTAGGGTAGAATTTCGAAAGAATTCCTAGCGCTTTTAGTCTAAATTACGTATTATTACGTACATTATAGCAATACTGCGTTACTACTATTATTGCGACAAACAGAATAGTTATTTGAATAAAATAATTAAATACTTAGAAAAATTATATAATTAAATAATTTATTTTCCCAAGGTAAAACTTATAATATATAATCTGAAGACCTATGAGTGCTCTACCTTATTTATATTATGCATAGACATGGTGTAATCTATGGAAGTGGGAAAAAAACGAGTGCGTTTCCACTGATAATATGTTTGCGTAAAAATGTTTATTCAGAATTAAAAATAAATGTCTGATGGATTTATCTGTAGTGGACAATATATTGTTGATTCACTAATAAAGTTATCTTTTTTTAGAGAAGTCCTCTGACTTACACACAGTGCTATAAGCCCCCTAAGGCAATGGAATGCCGTATAATAACTGCAGCGTCGTAGAATTAAAAAAATTAACATTTACACTATTAATTATATAAAAATGGATAAAGGTTCCATTATATCAAAATATGATAAATGGTTTAATTAAGTTAAGTTAATTTATAACAATTTAAAAGATAAATTTTAATGAAAAAATATAATAAGGTTGGATACATTTTTTCCCCCGTTAACAACCCAAGGTCTGGTTGTCGCAGCATTCGAAGAAGAAAACGACTAACGTTTTATTAAATTTTTTCAGGTCTTAAAATCTCATTTTACCAACTATTTGGACTTAAATACCTCTAAATTTATAATTTTGTCGGAAAAATTTATATGACAATAAAAATAATTTTCGTCGGATTTTTGAAATATTTTGAATTTAGTTAGAGTAACGTATATTTCATGCTGTATAAAATGCTCAAGCCTTAAAACTCAAAATTACCCCTTTTAGAACTTAAAAACATTGAAAACTAAAATGTCTATAAATAGCTCAAAATTGCAAAAAAAAATTTAAAAAAAACTTAATTAACGTAAATATATTACTAAATTAAATATTAGATGTGAGTTTTAAGATTTTCAAGTCATTATTTTCGAAATGAAGAAGAAATGAAAAATCTCGATTTGACGAATCGTATATTTGCCGTTTTTTCATCAATTCTTGGTAGATTTTCCTTACGCATTAAAAAACTATTGAGAAAATCGCAGAATGACCTCTCTAAAATACCAATTAAATGAAATTTGCTACAGGAAATCATGTAAGCATATAAAGATCGGAGCATTCCTTCCGGTAGTGAATTTGTTAACAGAGAAAAAAAATAAAAATCATTGTATAACCACTAGCTCCCTCGCTACGCTCAGAATCTAAAATTGGATCATTTAATAATACAAATATTTAAACACTTTTTGTGTATTTTTAAATACAATCAAGGATTATTTAATGAGTATTTTAAACACAATTTTATTTGTATTTTTGTAAAAATTTACATACTTTAATTTAATAAAATTCCTTTGAATTGAAATTGGAAAATTGGACAACAACAAAAAATGAGCAAAATGACTGACTGACACAAATTTTGAAATAACTATGTAAATATAAAATTTTATTAAAATTAATTAGGTTTTATTCAAAAATTGACTGAAAGAAAATACCTACAAAGAAATGTATCTAAAATAATATTTATGACATTATTATAATATCTCTGTTATATTTTATCGCAAAAACTTATATTTAGTGTAATTTTATATGTAATTACTTATACATATCAAAAAAAAAAAAAAATTTTCTAGCTTAATGGGGCAGAACTTTGCTATTTTATTTTACTTTAAATTAAACAATATACTTATTATTACTATAAACAATACTTTTTATTTAAGTGAGTATTTGTCCTCTGTGTTAGTCAAACTTTATAGGTAGATATATAACTTAATATATAAGTACGATAGTAATTTGTATAGAATTTCTATTTCTATTTCGATACTTTTTCAAATGTAATCGAAAATACGTATTTAAATACTTTTTAGCAAGTATTTAAATAAATTTTAAATAAATATTATATTGTATAAAACTTTATATTATAATTATAAATTATCATTTAATATAATTTTTGTTCATAATATATAATACAATTTAGTATAATTATTATTAAAAACAAACTTAAGTTAATTACCTCAATTAATTTTCCACATAATATAATTTTTTTTTGAGTAGTTAAGTATTTGTTTACCTTCAATGGCATTTCTCGAATTAGTATTGCATTTAGCATAATCAAATATGTCTTTTAAAGGTAGTGTCATTGTGAATTAGAGGTAAGTAATTGTATTTTTATGTACAATAATGTATTAGTGAAAATATTAAGAAAATAAATACATATGCATGAACTAAAATATATTCTGTGCTTATAATAGTATTAACGCCTACCACTTGGTAATATAAAAATAATAACGATAACCCGAATAGAACGGCTATTTTGTAAATACTACAGCGCTCTGGTGGTAATCTATTTTCCAATAGTAATAAATAATTATATTTGTAGATAGGTAAAGCACTCTGTGCGTTTATTAGATAAGAAGTGGTAATAGGTATTCCAGGAAGTCGCATACATTAACAATCATTTATTACCCACACACGCACATGACTACGATGCTTGCATATTTTAAATTGCCTATATAAAACTGCTTAAAGTTTGACTGCTTTCAATTCCCTTATAAGAACGCAACAGTAGATTAAAATATGATTAAAAACTCTTTTCGTAATTCAAACGCAGTTCGTTGTACAAAAGTCGTAAGAAGTTGAATGAACTTAGTTCATTAAAGAGGAGAATTCGATCTATTCTTTAACGTCAAAATTTTTTACAGAAGTTTTTATTCTTCATAATTTTGAAGTTTTTTTAACATATTATAGGGATATCATTTACAACATTTATAACATTTTTATTTTCCAGTTTTATGTACAGATGATTAATATTTCTATAATAGCTAGTCTATAAATTGAATAATAATTATATTTAATTGTTATATATCATCAACACTGTAGATATTTACAATGTTAAAATTCATGGTAAATTCAATTTTAAAATGTAAAGTTATTAGATCTATAATCAATTATTTTCACGTACCTACTATGAAATTATGTAATCCCATGAAAAATTTTACTGCCTTTAATTTTGTCTCAGTACAGTTTGGTCATCATTTCAATGGTTAGTGAGTTTTAAACAAAAACATCAATACAAATGTGTACACTCTTTTTTGACGAGTGGCATTGTAGGAACCTAGAGGCACCAGTTGCGCACTCAAGGGAGGGCTTTGGGGCTAAAGCCTCCCCCAAAATGAATTTTTTTTTTTATTATTATTTACTATGTACATATTGTATTAATACTATGTATTCATCATAAACGAAAGTTCCTTATAAACTGTGTTTATTACACAGTGTCACCACAGTATATGTGTATTATTATAGTATTTAAACATGCTAGACCGCACGTTATTTGACGTTCAAAAATCGTGGCGGTTTGCGATCGTCCCGCATCATAAATCATTTGATAAACGTACTATTGATGTAGTCTTATCGATCTTTTTATCTCTAATTCTGCTCACATTTTATGGTTGTTTATTTTATAGTATACACACATAGTAGTAGCTACCTACACGTTGATGGACATTGGACATAATATTTAGTATTATTCCTATTTGAGACGTGCGCCAAATAATATATAAACGTTGGTTAAATTTTGTGCATAATATAACAATTTACTTTTCTGTTTATAATTTATTTTTAATTAATATATTTATACATTTATTTTTAATTATAATGAAATGCAATCATTCTGGGACATTATTAAATTATTTTAAAATTAAATCGAACAAAAGTGAACCGAATCTATTAAAACCTACAGAAAATGTAGACACTAAATATGTTACTTTTTAGTCACAGAATGCAAAAAACGAGCCTAATCTTCGCGATTAGTTTTGTCGAAATGTTATTAAAAGAAACCGGTAAGTGGTTAGAAATCAGACATTATTAAAATAAATCATTTGAAATAATGATAAATCTTTAGAAAAAAAAAAAAATATCAAATGATAAATGTATATTTTAAATCTATTTTTTTAATTTTAATTTTTTTTATTAAACATATTGATTTGTGTTCAATGATTATATAATATTCTGTTTCTTACGTATTATTTCAGACAATAATCTTTTATTTTAATAACAAAATATTATAGGATCTTTCTAATTTTTCAAATTAGTTGTAACGTCTCACATATTTGTTGGTTCATATGAGTGTTATTTGACGGACCGTGTGGTGTGTAAAGGTTGCCAACCACGGCCCGAGACCTTTCAAACTGAGCGTCGTAGACAAAATCGAGCATCATTAGTGTATTAGGTGCATGCGCTAAGTGTGGGGTTTAAGGCGACCATTATCTAATGAAATAAACAAAAAAAAAATATATATATAAATATATATTAAGTTGATTTATTTGTTTTTGGTTAATTTATTTTATTGGAAGGAAAGCCTGATGGGCATAAAATCTTCACAGAGGGAAAAAATAAGAGAAAAAACCAATAACGAAAAGAAAAAAACAATAAACCAAATTTGTGTATAAACTATATAATTAATATCTTATTATTATTATCTTATATATTTACAAACCTCTCGAGAATTTTATTTTTTTATCATATTACAGTATAAAATGGGGGACGAACACAACAGAAAAATAATTTGTTATTTTTTTTCTTGTGGATAGAATAGACAATATCGAGCAAGTAACACCAACAAAAAAAAAAAAATTGGAAAGGAAAGATAAGAATATTCAAAATATATTTTATTAATTTATTATAATAATCATTTTCATTTTCATTTTCATGGTTTTGATGTTATTATTTTTGCATATTATTTATAATATAATTATTTTATATTTCTCAAAATAATTTTACGTATAAACTTATGTACCGAACTCAAAAATTATAATTATTATTAGTATTACCCATAATATATATTTTATAATCTTTAATAGTAAAATAATCGACCAAAAATTTTTTCCGATAAATTTAAACATACATTTTTTTTTTCATTTAGCATATTATAAATAACAAACGAATATCGTTCTGAGTTACTTGTAGGTACGATAGTGACGATATATTTAAATATTTCTGTGAATTTTTTAATATTTTAATCTTATGAATAAAAACAATACAATTAGGTAATAATTAATATAATTCCAAAATTGAAAATTTTTTAAGTTAAATTTGGTCTGTTCAAACCTAATGTTTAAAAATAAGTTTCTATTTAAACAGTTTTTTCTTCAATAGCTATCACGGTTATCTACTAAGATTGGTGCACGACTCTTCTCGCTCGGCTAAAAATAGTGACTATTTGAATTACAGCGCTACTAGTCACTGGCCATTTGGCCCGAGTATTATCGTTTATCGTTTAAGTGTGTTTACAGTCATAAATTTTGGTTTTTATTTTTTTTTTTGTTGTATTTGTTTCTCTTTTATATATATATGTTTTGATAATGCTTAAATGTTGTGTGGTGTTTTTTTAAGTCGGGGTATTATCAGTGGTTGAATTGGAAAAAAAATAAGGACGGACTCCGAGCTTAGTTAAAAAATCAGCGTTCCGGGACGTATTAGAGAAAAAGTAAGCCGTGGAGGACTTCGTCCCCCACACCCTCTATCCAAAATTTCTTAACCAGGGGACATTTAAAAAAACATTTTAGATTATTATAGAACACGAATGAGTAGAAAAATCCAACATATTTTTTACATCATTGTTAGGTTACATATTTTCAAGATAGCATAGTTTAAGCATTCCTCTTTCAAAATAATTTAACACTTTTCCTTTTAAATGAATAATCGAAGAAGTTGTAGATGTAAACCGAAATGAAGTTTATCGGTGTCGCATTGATATTGCCACCCTTTTAGGCTTTAGCCATTCACGGATAATGAAGATTATTTATTACCTATATATGATACCAATATGATTTAATAAGATCAACTATTCAATATTTTATATCATGCTTTTTATCTAAAACCAATTATGTGATAAAGATAAAAAAACATTCATTTTCGTAATTTCAAAATTTTTGCAAAAATAAATTATAATTTTTAAAAATTTTAAATAAAAATTGAAACAAACATTGCGTTCCTTGCGTTCCTTGATAAATAAATTAAGGGGTACGCTGTTTAACATGGAAAAAATGAAGAGTAGCTCCGTCCCCCTGCGTCACTCCTCAAATCCACCACTGGGTATTATAAAAACTCCGAAAAAGTTCATCATTTTAGCTATCCAAAAGATTACGAAATGAGAAGAAAATGGCACGAACCATTCCACGGAAGGACTTCATTATAAATACAAGTCATTATGTATGCTCAAAACATTTTAAAGAAGATGATTTCGTACGATTTTGGCAATCAGGTTCAGTTTAAGTTAGTTGTATTTTGAATAAATATTTAACCTTAATGTGGCTGAAAAAGTACCTGGGTAACTTTTCAATTTTTGAATTTATTTTTTTTTTCAAATTTTTGGTAGTTATGGTTTGTAACTTCGTGACACCTCTAAGTATCATATATATTTTATGGAAATATATTTTTCAATTGAATAGTGATTAATATTTATACATTAAAATAACATTGAAAGTTTTACACCTTTTAAGGACGTAGTAGGTACTTGGGTACCTCTTTATATTTTATACGAATGAAAATTAAATTTACTCAAAATTTATTTATATTTATTCGATCAGAAACCGAAAATGTTTCTATTAGTTTTTTGTTGTAATCTTCTGTTACTTGTTGACCTTTTCATTTGGTTTCTCTTAGGATGATATCACATATTTTGTTCATTATGATGGATTTGAATACTTGTTTTGCTGTAAATAATGCACTGGAAGTTGATGCTCCCGGTTTTTGGCGTGAAATATTACGACTTATATTTTGAACTTGAGGAAATGGTGCATCATACCACTGAGTACCATCTTTACTAACTGTACGGGCCGGGAGCATGAAATGTTATCACGCGCACCCCGGACACCTATTTCCTATATTTCCTATCAACTCTCTTTATAAATATATATCCGACTCGGTCGGCCACTCTTTCATATGTGTAGGTAGGTACTTAAAACTAATCTTAATAAATGGTAACTCAAATATTTGGTAATGAAAATGGTGTATTGCTGGTACAGGTAATGATAATATTAATACAAATAATAATAAATAAATAAAAATCACAGCAATACAAATATAAATATAATATTAAATAGGTAGGTACTCACAATATTCCACGCGCAGACTGGCCAGCTGCTATACCTATCCTATATAAGTA
>JAIPRL010002591.1:0-17431 GCA_025469235.1 Pemphigus obesinymphae
GGGGTAGCTTCGATAGTAGACAAAATGAGAGAGAATAGATTAAGATGGCTCGGGCATGTATTAAGGAGGGAAGAGACTGAGGCAGTAAGATTAGTAAGGGAAATGCATGTTGTTGGTAAAAGGGTGAGGGGAAGACCGAAAAAGAGATGGGGGGATGTAATGGCGAATGATATGAGGAAAGTGGGAGTAAGTGAAGATGATGCGGGAGATAGAGTTAAGTGGAAGTGTAGGACCAGGGTGGCCGACCCCAAATAGTTGGAAGAGAAGGCGAAGGAGAAAAAGAAGAAGTATACAAATATGTATTACATTTATTATAAACAAAAACCACGGGCCACAGGAGGGGCCGCGGCCAACCCGGCCCCCCCGTGCGCACGCCTATGAGTATAGGTATCTAAAACCGTATTAAAAATAAAATATAAGTACGTTGTTCAAATTATACTTAAAATGTAACTACTTACTTACCAGTAATATATATGCCTTATTAGTAATTTTGTCTTTTGTAAATACCTATTTGGATTTACATGTTAAAAATGTTTAAAGTATTCAGTCATTATAAAAATTATAATTAAATGTAATGCAATACGCATGATTATAAAAATATATACTATTAACAGAATGCGCTTTATTAGTCATGTAGTTCTGTGTTAAAAATGAATAATTTAATCTTTTAAAATTGTCATTAGAGTATATCATTCTATCTTTGCGCGTGTCATTTATTTTGAATTACGATATATTATGTATATTTTTTTATTTCAAATAATTTATTTACCGTTTTAGTTTTTTTTTTTTTTTTTTTTTTTAATAATTTAGTAATAATATAAGTAAAAAATGAATAAATTCAATTTATATATTATATTAATATATTTTTATTTTTATTGTATTTTAGTATAGTCTGATGATTGTATTGAAACAATGAACTACAGAGACATAGATTATCAAATTAGATAATCGTAATGAAATAAATACTGGGTCTTATTTTTATATATAGTTTATAAGAAGTGGGTATTATTGAATCTCGTTCGCTCATTACTTAATAGAAAATGCAGATTATTACAACCCCATCTAAAATAGTACGTCTATTACTTATGTTTTTGTCGTCATACAACTTGCTATGTACAGAGTATAATATTTATGTTTTATTTGCGGCCATCGCAAATTTCACCAGACAGCTATTTGCATGCCTATAGTGGGGATCGAACACAGGACTGTTTGCACGATACCGCCTATAATATCTAACGTCACCTTATATTTTTTCGGCACTCTTAGCGGAGTCTCGCGAAATAGTTTCTAACGGCGTTCGACGTTAAAACACGCGTAAAACGGCCTCGAAAAACGTCCGGGAATAAAAACGGAATATTTCGGGCAATATGGCGGGAGAAAGAAAAATCGTTAGGGTTTTTTATAAATATATTAAGAGGACGCTACTTACACGTTTGTTGTCTTCTGTGTTACACACGCATAACATAGCAAATCTTTCTTACTACAGTTTATTTATAACTAATATAATAGTGTACATATTTACCTGTCATTGAGGTTTTAGAAGATAACATAAACTGTGCTATAGCGTGGAGTTTTTGTTAAATATTTATATTTTTCAACAACTCATAAGTAGTCAAATAACTCATTTTGTTGAATGCATATAATTAGTTAAAAAAAAAAAAAAAAACTCCAAGCTAGAGCATATAGTTTATGTTCTTCTTCCCTACGAACGTTATACATATGTGAGACAGAGACAACAAACGTATGATGTAGCGTCCTCTTAACAAAGTTTTACAAATATTAAATAAATTAATATGTATTAATAAAATCGGTTTAACTGTAAAACATGCATTGAGATTATAAATACTGAAAAAACCCCGGTAGACGAGAAAGCAATAGATATACCTAGGTATATGTACGGTTATAACTTATAACCAGGGACTGGAACCGAACCGAAAAGAACAGGTTCCGAACCCTAAAAACCCTTAAAATATTAGGAACCGGAACCAAACCGGAACCGTTATTAAATATTTTAAAAGAACCGAAACCGGAACCCGAACCCTTTTTTTTGAAATGAGAAATACCGAGTTTTTTATGGTTCTGAGATTTTTATATTTCAATAAGAATGATCAAATGTATAAAATAATTTTAGAGGATGTCATACTTACATTTGCTGTCTTTGTCTTTTACATTTCATCATTTTTTTTTTTTTTATTCTCTTTACAGTATTATTATTATTATTATTCCTGCTTTTTTTTTTGTAATATTGTATTACAAGATATTATAAATTGTATTTTATTATTACAATAAATTGTAGAACTTTAATGTTCAATGTACATTTAAATAATATAAAATTTCAACAGTATTATCAAAAGTAAGCATTTTAAATAATTTTTTGGAACCGATAAAAATACCGGTATTAACCGGAACCGGAACCGAAACCCTAACCCTTAATTTTGGAAAAACCGGAACCGGAACCGGAACCTTTAAAAAAAAAACCGAGAACCGGAACCGGAACTAGAACCGAAAAAACCAAAAGGTATCAGTCCCTTACGTACTAAATTATGTATGCACTTTTAACCGTATGTATTATTGTATATATATATATATAAGTTTTTTTTAACAATATATATGAATAAGTGCATAGTATTATAAGGTTTTTTTTTTTTCATGACATTATTGTTGTTTCTTCTTTCTCCCGGGAGACGAGATAAACCTGCACTTGCAGTATTTTATCATTGCGGGTCTTATCTATATTTCATTAATAATACACGAGTATGCAGACTCTGAGAGCGGTCACACAATAATTCATTCGGACGACGTATATTTACCGATTTTACAAAAAAGTTTATCGATAAATACAATATTATCTTTTATCGGCATTATTTCGCCGTCTAAATAAAAAACGAGCAATTATTATTATTTTATACGCTATTTAATTGTTTTACAGACATATATATATATATATATATATATATAATATTATACATTACATTTTGTCAGCAAGTGCCGCAGGACAGTTGAGTGCGGTAGAACACGTTTCGCTACTATAATATACAGTGGTATGTATTGTATTGAAATTATCGTCCATTATTATTTATATAGACACATGTAACCGAAATCGCTAGATCCACCGAATTAAAAAACGTAATTTAATAAATTACTAACCATTTCCTTTGCCACGAAGAAAACTCTAATATTTTGTTTTCATATAATGTAGATAGGTAGCGTAAAGCTTTATACAGTCAAGTAGTGTATCGATAAAACATTTAAAAAGGCGTATATGGGCTTAATATTATATGGCAATATAGTAAAATTATATAACGCAATGCTACCCAATTTTTTTTTTGTCGCTTCATTAAAACCGCTAATGGCGTTATAAGTGTTTGAAGATCGTTTATTCAACCTAGCATAGAAGTATAATTGATAATATGGTATTATCTGTACTATATTATATAGAAAAAACAATACTATTTTTTTCGGTTCGGGAGGTTATACAGTTCTGGTGTTAAAAGGAGTTTTTTTTTTTTGTAGGACCCTATAAACTTCTTATAAATATTAACCAAGTGTTAAATTATAGTATTAGTCGGCCAATAAAGGTTTTTTCATACCCTGAAAAAAATATGGTTGAAAATGACAGATTGGATATGTCGCTAGTTAAAAATAAACCTATCATTTTCTACATCGACAATATTTTGTTACAATAACATGAATATTATTAGATCAATAAATATATTGTTAACATTATTTTGTCAGTTTGACAGTAAATTGTTAACTTGATAATAAATATTTTATCCGTACAATATAAAAAGGTGTTTAATTTTGGTATATATATATTCGGTTAAAATAATTATTATTTTAAACTCTCAACAAT
The DNA here is from genome assembly GCA_025469235.1 of Pemphigus obesinymphae. NCBI lineage: Eukaryota > Metazoa > Arthropoda > Insecta > Hemiptera > Aphididae > Pemphigus > Pemphigus obesinymphae. Next base: position 3,854 of record JAIPRL010002591.1, read on the forward strand.
TAATTACAATAAATGACAATATTGTTTTCTTTACTTTATTTAGTGTGACAATAGATATTCAAATTATTACAAAAATAGACAACGATTAATTTAACAAAATGTTTCCGACTATATTGTAGCAATAATTTTAATTTCTAAGTTCTGGTTTCAACACATCAATTTTAGTATAATAACCGGTTCTTTTTAATTGAGTTCTAAACCACTGTATTAAAAATTAATTAAATTAATTAATTAACTGAATAAACATACCTAAATTATATAAAATATTATGGTTTGCAGGGATCTCATATACAAGTACGATAAAAAAACTAAAATATTATTTCTGTACAATTATTTTAGTAAGTATGTCGTTTAACTTCGATGAAATACGCAATGATGTGATCAAATTTTCTGCCAAACAATCTTTTCAATCCATTTGATGTAATTTGACACTCTGGTATAGACGCCGGCCGTATCCTTACTACCACAATACTTTCCGAACGATGTTATCCCTATTTGAATGTGCATACATGGATAGTCGGGATGCTTTATTTGTAATGGTCCACCAGAATCGCCCTGCATGTAAAAAATTTACGTATCGTGAGAAATATAGGTAAATACAGAAATGATCACATCCAAAATGGCAATGGAGACAAAATGTGTCCACACGTAAAAGTTTCAACTTAAATGGCGGGTAATAAAATTTGGCTAAAGTAAATGTGGGGCAAAGTGAAAATCGCGCGTAAAAAAACAATAAATTTATATTAATAAATCAAAATATGTTTAATATGTGTAGTTTTATAAATGTCGTTTGGGAAAAAATTATTTATTTAGTTTTAATTATGAACATGTATTATCAAAAATTGTATTTTCCCTCTAACGATGTAAACATTTTGGTTATCAGATATTTGAATTTTCCAACATATAATAAAATCAATTTTCAAACAAATTTTGCAGGACCCCGGGTGAGGTTATTCGTTTTGTAAAACTTGTTTCAGTTTTTACTTTTGTTTATATGGCTTTATAGTTTATTTAATACAAATATAATGGGAAAAAAGTCAGTTGGGACAAAGTGAATAGGTATAAAACATTTTACGTCGTGATTTTACTAGGTACTCAAATGGTCCTAATTGTTTTTTTTTTTTCAAAGTGAAATATTTTCCAAGTTTAAAAAAAAAAAAAAAAAAATCAGAATTAAACATATTTATGATTCACAACTAAAAGACATAACCTTGTGGTAAATAAAACTGCACTCGATTTGTGGTAAATTGGCATTTTATTCATCTGTTTAAAGTAATTATTATGTATGTTATATGATTTATGGCCCTATATTATTATACTCTATTCAATATGAGATCAGTATTCGTCGGCGAACTTGTGCACGGCGGGCGTCTCGCGCGCCATCGTTTACCGGAGCTTATTATAGTATTGACAACTAAAGTAAACACACAATTTAAAATGCATTGTGCCTACTTATGGTGACCGGCGCGGCCGTGCGATGTGGTGTATTATTTCGTACGTCGCGGTCGGTACCGTGGTCGACTTGATGGTGAAACCGGTTCACGTCACGTGCCCGAAGCCGACGAAATACGTCGCCGACTACTGATCTCATTTTGAATAGAGTATAGTCTATATTTTTTTCGACGGACAACTTTATACCTGATCATTTAACTGGGTCGTTAACCTAACTCGGATTTGTTTTGTTTTTTTGTTTCCAATTTTTATTGAAAATCATCGTAAAATATAATAATTGTTTAAATTTTAAAGTTTAAACGATTAGTTCATTTTCTTTATTATAATATAGTATGAATACAGGGGTCTGAATGGTCGCATGGGATACTTCGTATATGTATATAGGGAAGCCTATTTTAATTAGCCTAATTTTAAAGAGCAGAAAGGTAAATTTCGGGAGGGGCATTATGTTTTTTTTTTTTTTTTTGAAAAAAAAAAAATACATTTTTCAAGAAATTACAATAGTAATTATAGTTTAAATAAGAATAATAAAAGTTTTGCGTTCAGAATCGTATTTTCTTTTTTATATATACTATTAATATAAATATATTAATTTTTTAATATTATATTATATTTTTTTGGAGGGACGGTGGTATTGAAATCTAGGACCATTAACCTCCGTATATATACGACACTGCAGTATATATAATTAATATTATTAATTATTTAATATATCATATATATATATATATATTATAATAATATGTTAACCGATTATTTTTCTCACCGTACAAGTGTCATTGATTCCATCTTCAAAATCGCCGGCACATAGCATACTTTTTTCATCTATCCCAAAATTTACTTTAGAGTTTTCAGATTTTGAGTAACCATGTTTACATTGGTCAAATGGTATTGGTTTTAAATTTACTTTCAAGAGATCGGAACTGGTCTTACCTTCTATAATAAAATAATATCATGTAAATAAAAATCCAAGTAAACATCGTAACAATAATTATTCTTTACAATATACCTACATAATATAATAATCAATATACCTAAGGAATGGAAAACATTCTCGGAGAGGTTTAATTCTTTAATATGAGCAAGTTCATTTATATTTGAATATAACCAACCTCGTATACGATTTTAAAAAACTTTTACCTCGGCAGTAAATAATATACATTTTCATATTTTAATAAACATTTTTAAAAAAATAGTTATTATTTCCAAAAGTTATTCAATAATCAAATAATTAATAATGTGTAGTAATAATATTATTATAATATCGAGTTAACTAAGAAATATTTGGATTTGAAATAAGTAATGTAAATATTATAGATTCCATATAATCGAATAATACCTATAAATTACATTTACCTAACTTTTTTGTTTAGTTTGAAATGTGGTGCTTTATGATAGATACTACGCGGGTATTAAATTTGGTAATATATTTTCGATAATAGCCTTTTAAAAAAGCGAGGGGTTATTCAAGTAGGTCAAGCTGGTATTTAATAGAACTATTTGACAAAATATAGAACATTATAATAATTGCCACTTTGCGAATTTGATTTTAAGAAAAGATTTGGAGCTAAAATTTGTTACTAATGATCAGTTATTTTTGTTTTTATGATTTTTTAGTTAGTGAAAATGTGAGTTTTTTTTTTGTTTACTTAATATATTATTATGTATTAAAATGTTGTTTATTTGATTTTAATAATAAATATTATATTTTCTACTATTTACTATCTTACAGGCAAAATAAATCAATATAAAATGAATCATTGGTTAACTGGAACATTAGCTAAAAATATGAATTTTTGTACATTCTTAAAAATGAATTTTTGTTTGTGTTTTGGGCGTTATTTATTGATTTAAATTAAAATTTGTCAAAATGTTTAACTGATTAAGTGCTTTTTATGTTCGAGAACAGGTTATATTTAACTCACTCTTTTAACCCCACCACTTTTCAATTTCGATTTGTGACACAGATAATTTTACAGTAAAAACTTACATGTTGAAACTTACTTTGAGATGTTCGACCCCAGCCAGTAGCTGACGCTTTTTTATAGCGTAATGACGAGTTTGCGTTGAGACAAAGTGGTCGTATGTGTGCCGACATTTCAACGTCCATTTCTAGACGAAACAATGCTATGTCGTTGTACACGTAAGATGGATTGTAGTCGGGATGCACTATAGTTTCTATGATATCGTATTCTTTTGTATTATCGTCATCGGTGTTCGAGAAAATGTTTAAATCACCCAGACGTACCCAACTCGCCACTTTTCTTCGATTTATTATTATTATTATTATTATTATTATTATTATATTGTATTAATATTTATAGTGAAAAGGGTGTTTCTACAGGCTTTAACGGCAGCTATTTGGGAACGGGTTCACGTCGGCGAGTGGAATTGAAAAACTACGATTTTTATTACATGTCTTAGTTTGTCCCACGATAATGAGAACCATCGTTAAAGTCGGTGCGTTGCAGGTATGGCTAAATTGGGAATGGCCAATGCGTTATCGTGTAAATATGATTTTTATATCTGCGGTTTTATGGGATAGGCATTTTTATAATCACATATTTATTGATATTTTTCAGTTGGTTTTCATTAGGAATGTGGTCACATTCTTGTTGATTTTAATCTATACGGTATACTTCTGTGGAGGTTTCTTGGAATGTTTTTTTTAAATATATTAGATTTCGTAGTAGCTTTGTTTGGCATTTTGTCATCAGTTTATCCTCTTCAATGGATATGTTTGAGGGAACCTATACGGAGACGAAAGTTTTGTTTAAATTTAAAAAAGGTCATTGTATGATTTAGGCTATATTTTTTTAGATATAGAGGGTTTCAATAAAATTAAAAAATTAATTCATAATTAATATTTATTTGAATCGAGTAATTGTCTATGAATTTGTTGATAATTTAAAGTGCTGTTTTTTTTTTATATCTGTTGATACTAATGATTTTGAAGTTGATATAATCATTTTGTTTTATCTGTTAATGTTTCTTAAGAGTTATGTATTCAGTTAATAAACCTAGTTATGATAATTCTAGTTAGCTATCATCACGTTGTCATCGGTTTTTATTCCAATCGATATATAACAATGTATAAGTTCATTAATTTATTACTAAAGTTTTGCCGTTTTAAACCTGGGAAACCCCATATAGAATAGTCATAGATAGTAAAGGTATGAATGGGACATACGATTTTATTCATATGTGTCTGAAGAGAATATGCATTACCATATTAGTAAGTAGAGTTGAGTAAAATACTTTTTAAATGTATTTCGAATATCGTCTAAAAATTATACAGAATACTACTTAAGACTGCTGGTAAGTGGTAAGTGTAGATAATGAATTTATATACAAATGTTGGTGATAGCGATAGAAAAATCATACGGTTAGATAGGTGTAGGTTCTTATCAATAATCACACAATGGCTGTATATAACCACAAAATAAGTTACATCAAAATGAACACTTTCAGAAAGTCTGAAATATGTCCTCTATATTGTAAATATAACTTAATGTGGTCTTGTGACAACTTTAAAATTTATGTTACATTACAGTGACACTATTTGTTAGAAATTGTGTAATTTAATTGCAGTTCAGGGATTTGAGTCTTAACATTTTATCGATTCCGGTTATTGTCACTATTATTTATTTAATTTTAAAAATATTATATTTTATAATTTATTTCAACAGTTGCATTATATATTATTATATACGATGAAAAAAATGTTCACTATAATAATATTAATATCCTATAAATAAGATTTTCCCGTTATTTTTGGTAGTATTCGGGTACTTTAATTCTAGCGCAATAACCATTTATTGAACCGGTTATTTTTAATCGAATTCTGATACCCTGTTGAGGTTGTAAGCCCCCCGATAAACTATTAATCTCATTATATATATTTTAACGAACAGTATCAGTACTCATTAGTAAAGTAATATAAATCTGAAAATGGTTGAAAAAATACATTTTTAACGTTTTAGACATACTTTTTTTGGGCGGCAAAGAAAGCATGTAATTTCTTATCAGTATCCTTTATCATTGAAATTGTTATGTGATATAACCAACTCTAACCAATTTTGGTAACACAAGTTCTCCAATAACCACAATTTCCAGTGTATTGGTATATAGGAGATGTTATATGCATACCTTTATTACCTATGATATTATTAAATTCAATTAATATGTTATTATATGATGCACTCACCCAGAATTGTTCACACAATGTGCCGCACTTAATATCCATCTATTGCTTATTAACGAACCACCGCAGCCCCATGTTCTGTTTTCGTCTGTACTGTAACCGTAACCTATTAATGCCTGAAAACGAAAATGAAAGACGCGTCAAGTTTTCATTCGGTCAATTTATAATATAATATTATATTTTATAGATATAGGTATATAATATATATATATTTAAATCGATAAAATCACCATGTGCGGAAATTCTTTAGGCCTGGCTTTACTACCTCCAACAATTAATGGTTCAACATTATAACAGTTTAACTCTCTCCTAGGTCCGACGTTCATCGATCCTCGTTCTCCCACAGTAAGTAAATGATTTATTTGAATGTCCTTGTACACTAGTTCTGAATATTTACGGCACACTACAGTTATACACAAATATCAATAAATTAGTTATACATTTTAACTATAAATAATGTGATAATCCAGTGTTTGGAACATTCCATTGATATGAACGCTTTCATAATTCATACAAGTTTAATTTAGAACAACATTCGTTTGTAATATAGTATATAAGTAAACATGTCTACAAATAAATTGACATAATTTAATATTTACTAAATAAAGGTATATATATATATATATATATATATATATATATATATATGGATAAAATATATGTTTGAAAATTAAAGTGATGGAAATAACTTAGTATTTTTGGTATAATTCTGAGATCTTAATGAGTAATTTTATAATCACTTACAATTATATCTACCTATGTATTTTAGACTATTATAAACCCAAATCATGAAAAGTATACACTTTTAACTACGTATGATGACAATATTTTTAAAGTAAGTATTACAAAATGTCTAAAAATTAATTAAATATACTGTATTTCAATGGTGAATTTTTTAAAACATGATAATACATTGATAATACATTATACAATTATAAAGAAAATTCAACATTCTTATAGGGTATTAGTTTATTTTTTAAAAATGACTACTTATTAACTATAGCCCTGTGGAAGGGGCTAAGAATACCTCCACGGTTTCCTCATGCCTGCCGTAGAAGTCGACTAATTGAGGTTGCGTCAGGTCGGTATAAAACTTGTCAAAAAAGTATGAGGAGTCTTAAAAAGAATATAGGCAAGTTTTCCCATCTCGGATATCCGCGGGGAAAACAAAATTGCGTACTTGGGTGTGGAGATAGCCTAAGGGACCAAGTGACATGTACCAGCCTGACAGCGGCTACGGTAGCCGTTCCATCAGTTATATGTGCGAGTCTACCCAACGGCCGTGATGTCGATGGTGTAGGGAAAGCACCAAGGTGTTTTGGGTTAGATTCGCGCTTGAGTACGCCGGATAGGTTCAAAGTGAGAGTAGGTACGCGGAATGTAGGAATATTGTCAGGTAGGAGTAGGGAGTCAGCAGAAGTTTTGAAGAGAAGGAATGTGAATATTTGTTATGTGCGAAAAACAAAGTGGAAAGAGAAGAAAGCAAGAGAAATTGGTGAGGGGTATAAAATCATATATTCAGGATAGACTAGTACAAGGAATGGTGTAAGAGTGATATTAGATGAAGAAATGAAAGGAAAAGTGGTAGAGGTGATTAGAAAAAGTGATAGGGTTATTTTAGTGAGAGTAATATTAGAGGATAAGGTATTAAATATAGTAAGTGCATATGCTCCACAAGTGGGATGTGAGGAAAGTCAGAAAGTGGAGTACTGGCAAGAGATGGATGAAGTAATGCAAGGAGTACAAGGAAATGAGAATATTATAATTGATGGGGATATGAATGGACATGTAGGCTGTGATAGAATAGATTATGATAGAGTGTATGGAGGGTATGGGTATGGAAAAAGAAATGAGGCTGGAGAAAAAATACTTGACTTTGCATCAGCGTATGAATTAGCAATTGTGAACACTTATTTTAGGAAAAGAGAAGAGCAGTATATAACTTATAAGAGTGGAGGACACAAATCACAAATTGATTATTTTATGTGGAGAGATAGGGGTAGCTTCGATAGTAGACAAAATGAGAGAGAATAGATTAAGATGGCTCGAGTATGTATTAAGGAGGGAAGAGACTGAGGCAGCAAGATTAGTAAGGGAAATGCATTTTTTTGGTAAGAGGGGGAGAGGAAGACCGAAAAATAGATGGGGGGATGTGATGGCAAGTGATATGAGGAAGGTGGGAGTAAGTGAAGAAGATGCGGGAGATAGAGTTAAGTGGAAGTGTAGGACAAGGGTGGCCGACCCCAAATAGTTGGGAGAGAAGGCGAAGGAGAAAAAGAAAAGACAATATCTTGTTTACCTATTATTCAATTTATCACACAGTATTAGACGATTCTTGTAGTTCATAATTATTTGATGAAATAGGTAGCTACTGGTATTAAAAAATAACGTATTCTCTTTTATAAACAGCTGACTTTATTTCGGTGTGAAAACTCCGATTTTCACTAAATAAATATTATGAACGCTATAAAATTAATTTTAGAAACATTTGAATACGTTTTTAAAATAAAATTAATAAGAGTTGCCATTTAAAAAACAAAAGTTAATAGTTATAAGGGTACATTGGAAAGGGTGAAAATTATGATGTTTTTAATGCATTTAGTACCAAACTTTTCTTTATTATTTTGTCTTCCAAGTCCTATATAGGCAATATTCTAAAATTTACATCTACATTATATCTGGTTAAAACTTCAAATACATACTTATTTCATTTAATTGAAGAATTAAAATTGCTCTGATGATTTATTTTTTTCTTCTATCGGTTTTTCACGTCCAAACTCACTAGATTCAAAGTACATATTATGTTTAAATTAAATTTTTTCGGTTTTAGCCTTTGGGTGGTGTAAAAATATTCAATTTGTGATTATAAATATATACAAATGGAATAATAATCTGTAGTACAGTTGGTTGTATATTTTTCTGAAATGAGTGTGCTAATAAAATAACATATTCTGTGAAATATTTTTAAAAAAATGTAGTTAATTAAGTACATTATAAAGAGATAGTATTGTCAGTACGTATAGAAGATGTCAGCGTGGCCAATTTTAAGAGGTTTTATATAGGTACGCAATTTCTATGAAATTTTATAAAAAATTAAAATCCAACAATTTAAAAATATTTAAATATATTTTTTTCAAGTAATTTAAAAATAGTAACTCTTTATTGTTGTGTAATAACGACATTTGTTGAAAAATATGTTTATGAAAAAAAACAAAAAGGCTTTTCAAAATAATTTTAGAGTTGAAAAAACACCAATTATAAAATATTTAAAAGACAACATTTCCATTATAATCTCATAAGTTTGTTATCATTATCTTATTCTATAGCACAATTTAGAAATTTCGAAAATTCTTCTTTTTTAATTTTTGAATTGCTGGGACTTCTTTATTAGTTAATTTATATTTTTGCAAAATCCCTATAATATCATCTCCAAAATGTGGTTTTCTATAAATTTGAATGTAAGTAATTTGTATGTCTTTAAAAATCACACTAAGAGGACGTTATACACGAGTTTTCACAACATTAAAACACGTTTTTTCGTTTTCTAAGTATAACTTTTCTCCTACTTATGGTGGATTCAAAATCAAAATATAATATGATAGATGAGAATATTAACTATGAACAAACATAGAGCGGTATGACATAAAACGGTCACCTCCATAGAATAGGGTGACCATATTTAGAAAATAAAAAATGGATCTTTTATTTACTCCCCCCATGATCTTTAACTGTCATTAAAAACTATTTCTGTAGTTTTTTTAGTTGAAATAACTTTTTCATATATTATTTAAGTTTGAAAATTGAAAAATTTGACATTTTCAATCTCGAATTTTAGATGTTTAAATATATTTATTAAATATAACTACATGCTCGGTCTTAGTTTAAGTTCTCATCTTGTACCTACTTAGTGAAATTATTTCTCTTTTATGATGGTTTTTGATCAAACTGTGATCAGAAATCCACAAGTAGTTTTTTAAAAATATGTCGTGATTACACGACAATTACAAGTGATACCTATTGATATTAGAAAAATTTTAGATTGCTTTGAAAATGTAAAACGAACATTGAACATGAGTTATGCTTTCTTCTACCAAAGTGTAGAAAAAACTTATAATTATACTGAAAAGGAAATCAAATAATCAAATAATTAAACCAAACGACAATTTCATTTTTATATTTAAATGAACTATAATTTTTTTGAAAGTAGTTATCATAGTTAGGTAATTGTTATTTTGTGGTAGATAAAAAATGGTTTCAATACAATAATTGCATAAATAGTGGTACATTCTGTACGAAAAAATTGAAAAAATAACATTTAAAATGTACGAACTGCAGATTAAAATTTTTATATTACATATTTACATAATGATATACAAAATTGTCCACACAGAATTATAGAACACAGTAAAATATTCATACGTTTTACATAGATACAATATTACAATTTCTATATCTTAACACAGAAAATATGCGTTTATTGAATACCCGTCGATATTTTAAAGATCTATGGTAATTCTAAAGTATAAATATATTTTCAGAGATTATATAATATATATAATTACCTATATAATCTGTACACTGAATCTTATTACTGCATATTACTAAAATTTATTTACCTATTTAGAAATTATCTTATGACTACTTTTTGCTAAAAATCGTGATTTGCAATTGTGTACCTATAAATGTTATACATACTAGTGTTTAATAAAAAAATTCTATCTTTAATTCATGGATTGCACAATTTTTTTTTAAAAAATGGAGATAACCGTCTAAATTTGTGTTAAACCGTATTGTTAACATAATTAATAGTTTTTCAAATATGGAGAAGTTTCTATAATTGTTACTTTAGTGAAAGTGTGTAAAATGTTATTAGATAGGTGGGTAAGTTTTTCAGCTGATAGTCCGTTTAAGTCCTGTAAATATATTAAAATATTATTTAGTCAATATAAATTATTTTATTCAAAATTATGATATAAAATTGTTTAAATTTATATTGGAATGGCACTGTTATTTGAAATCCGTATCTGGCCAAACATCAATATTAAGGTTAAAACGTGTACCTACAAAATAAATTCCTCTCTTATGCCGCAATTTCTTTATTTCTTGACATTCTACTTCATTTTCGCCTTAGTAATGCCTTACACCAAATGCTTCGTTCAATAATGAACCCTCATATTTTCTGTCTTAATTATTTTTAGCCGTAAGCTAATTTTATGTGTAATGTATATTAATTGTATATAAGTTGTTTCTATCTTTCTATAATACTCTAATGATTTATACTATGTATATCTACTTACAAAATTGCCGATTGTTGTTAATAAAATTAATTTTGTACATCAGGTTGTGGAGGAATGATGACGTTGCTGATGAATGGTGAGGAAACGACAATCCGTAATGGAGACAAATGTATCTACCGATTTCATCGATTTTTTCTGCATGCCGGGGAAGTAATCGATAGTGTCATCAAATGGTTTAATAGTTAGTCAAAGTTTCTTTTAGTATATTGATTGTATAAATTTAACAGTTAGTTAGTTAGTTAGTTATTTAGTATACTATTCTATAGTATACAGGAAGTTCAAATTTAATTATAAGACTAAATATTTTAGACGAACGACGTTAAATCTGATCCTAGTTTATTAAATTTAATAAAGGTTATAAGAATAAAATATGGAACTTTAAATTTAAAAATTTGTATAACTATTTTCTTCTACACATGCGTAGTAAACAAAATTTTATAAGATTTGAAAGATTTGGTCCATCCCTATTTTTGAAGTTGGTTTCAATATTTCTTGAACTTTTCTGATAATTTCCTCCAGAACAATATTAAAAAATATAAAAGATGACAGATCACCTCCTTGTTTTAGTCTTACTTTCATCAAATTCTTTTAAGAGAAAACTTCCAAATTTGATCTTACATCTCGATCCATCAATGCATGCTCTCACCATTCTGACTAACTTCAATGGTATTCCGAATCCGTCCATGCATTTTAATAGTGATTTCCTTTTAATAGAATCGTACTTCTGCTTAAAATCCATAAATTCGAGGTGCAGTGGTTTATTATACTCGTAATGCTTTTCTATTAATTGTCTTAGCGTAAAATCTTATTTTATCTACAAATTTTTTGGTATTTGTTCTTGTTGCCAAATTTTTAATTAGCTTCCACATATCATTTGCAATCGGTTCCCCTCCCTATTTTAAAAATGTAGCTCCTATCATTTTCTCACCTGGGGCATTATTATTCTTTAGCATTTTTATTGTTTCTTTTGTTTCTTCTTCCCTAGTATTCAATAGAATCGTTTTTTCGTTAAAATCACATTATCCTGTTCTTGATCCTTTATTTCTGATTGAATACACATTTCTTGGAATACTCTTTAACATCTTTAGAAATAAACTGTTCTTCAGTTATTAATTCATTATTCTTATTTTTCATGTGTAATAGGTACCTATTTTCAATTCTTTCTTGGTTAAATTTAATTGAATTATCCTTCTCTACAACTCTATAAAGTCACTCCTACACTTATCCTAAATTACCTCATTATGAGAAATTTCTTCATTCTTTTTTATATGTACTAATATGAATAGAAGTATGAATAAATTGAAAAACCTGTGGTGTTCACACCCGTCCTGTCCAATTTTTTTTCAATTAAATTTCAAATTTCTAAATTAAATTTCATTTCATATTATATGTATGTAATATATATGTGTAATAGGTACCTATTTTCATTTCTTTCTTTGGTAAATTTAATTGAAATTTCTTTCTCTATTGCCATATAAAGTCACTCCTACACTTATCCTAAATTACCTAATTAGTAGAGAATTTCCTCCTTCTTTTTGTATATGTACTTATACTAATATAAGTATGAAGACATTTTTTTTGCACATACCCATATTGAAAAACCTGCGGGGTCCACACCCGTCCAGTCCTTTTTTTTTCAATTAAATTTCAATTTCAATCTTAATATTAATAAAATAAATTTTAATTCAATATGTATTGTTATGTAATATATATGTGTTATAGGTACTTATTTTCATTTCTTTCTTTGTTAAATGTAATTCAAATTGCTTTCTCTATGGCCATATAAATCACTCCTACACTTATCCTAAATTACCTTATTAGTGAAAAATGTATTCCTTCTCTTTCTATATGTACTACGATTTTTAAATGCATTGTATTGTTACAATTATTCAGTTAGTTGACTGTTCACAGGATTAATTTATCCTACAACCTCCTATAGGTTAACATTATCATTACTACCTACGTTTGTGCAAATTTATTCAATTCAGATATTATAATTGAAATATAGTCGTATAGTGTATATGCAATGGGATGGCAGGTGAATATAATCCACTCGGCAATTTTGAATACATTTTACGAGATACTACATAAGTGAAGCAAATTTTATTTACTGTCCTGCGAGGACATTTCGAATTAATGTCTAATGCAGCGGTTCCCAAACTGTGCGCCGCGGCGCCCTGTTGCGCCGTGGTGTTTTTCCAGGGGCGCCGCGGCCGCACCGTACTGCCGACCGTTATCTGGTCTAAAAATAAATTACGATAAATAACTATTACGATCACGGTCACAACCGCGAATACCATTAAGTCGATTATAATAAATACTGTATTTCAACGACCACCCGTATTTGATAAACAACTGTCCGTGTCTGCTAAAATTTATTTCTGTATTAGTATTTAGTATACACGCCAGATTCAATATCGATGTGTTATATTTGTTCACATTTCTTAATGATTAAGAGATAAAGATTTCTAGTGAAATTTAATTTTAAATATTAATAAGGATGCTCATTTGATATGCTATGTAAGATTCATAGGTGACGATGAAATGGTAGAAGACCTACTATTTCTTAAAAATATTACAGCAAGTGCCAAGGCTCAGGACTTATTCGAGATTCTTGATAATTTT
>JAIPRL010002591.1:17531-34965 GCA_025469235.1 Pemphigus obesinymphae
ATTTTCCCTGGTAATGGATGAGATAACAAAGGATATACAGGGGGAGGTACCATGGTGCATGTTGTTTGCAGATGATATAGTACTGATAGGAGAAAGTCCTGAGGAAGTGAATGGTAGACTTGAAGAGGGGAGGGAAGCTCTGGAAAGTAAAGGACTAAGGATTAGTAGGAGTAAAACAGAATATATAGAGTATAATTTTGGTGAAAGGGAACACAGAGGGAATAGGGAAAGGCTGGAAATAAAGTTAAGTGGGGATATGGTGGGAGAAATGAAGAGGTTCAAGTATTTAGGGTCCGTTGTACAGAAAGATGGGGGTTTCGAAGAGGATATGAAACCCAGGATTAACTGTGGATGGACGAAGTGGAGAGAAGCGTCAGGTATTCTGTGTGATAAAAGAATCCCTATTAGATTAAAAGGTAAATTTTATAAGGCAGTGGTGAGACCTGCAGTGATGTATGGAACGAAATGTTGGGCAGTAGGTAGAAAGATAGAACAGAGAATGAGTGTAGCTGAGATGAGAATGTTAAGGTGGATGAGTGGAGTTACTAGAGAGGATAAAACAAGGAATGAGTATATCAGAGGTAGTATAGGGGTAGCTTCGATAGTAGACAAAATGATAGAGAATAGATTAAGATGGCTCGGGCATGTATTAAGGAGGGTAGAGACTGAGGCAGTAAGATTAGTAAGGGAAATGCATGTTGTTGGTAAGAGGGGAGAGGAAGACCGAAAAAGAGATAGCGGAATGTGATGGAGAGTGATATGAAAAAGGTGGGAGTAAGTGAAGAAGATGTGGGAGATAGAGTTAAGTGGAAGTGTAGGACCAGGGTGGCCGACCCCAAATAGTTGGGTGAGAAGGCAAAGGAGAAGAAGAAGACTACTTATTAACTATAATATTTTAAACTTAAATATTTATGACAAACCTAAGAACAATTTAAGGGTAAATAATAATACTCTATCAACGGTTTTTAATGTTGAGACTGGATTGTACTGACAAGACAATTGAGACAAGATGATGCCTTGTCCCTAGTGTTATTCAACCAATAGTTAAGACATTTAAGATCAATGAAAATTATATTTTAATCAATCAAACTCTAGAAACCTAAGAGATCTTAGGATTTACAGGTGACCTAGATATTTTAGGCGAATTTTTAGAAAAGACAAATAATGCAGTTGGAGTATTGGAGAGCATAGTGGAGAAAATAGATTTGCAGATCAACGCTGATAAAACCAGAACAATGGAGTTAATAATAGTAATGAAGACTGGACAAATACTAGTTAGACAGAAAGGAAGCTCAGGACGTTTGAAAATAGACTATGAAAAATAATTGTTAGTTTTGTTTTTGGCCAGGCAATAATTAGTAATAACTGGCGGTGAAGGTACAATAGAGATTTACGCGTCACAGTTGACTTGGCACCAATAGCGAGTTTTATAAAAGGACAGAAAATTCAATGGCTAGATCATATTATAACGAGAAGAAGATAAAACGATACTGTTAGAGCAAAACTGGAATGGAAACCACAGGGAAGAAGGCCTCGCGGTGGACTTTTGATGATGTTGAAAGAGCACTGAAGTATTTGAGATTGGTAGAAGTATGAAAAGGACGGATTCAGGTGGCATGATGTAGTATCGGCGGTTACGTTCGTAGAAAAATGATATTTTTTATTAGTATTTTAATTGTATACGGTAGTTTACGTCAGTTGTATACGTCGTTTTATAAGAATTGTGTATGCGTGTGTGTGTTTTTTTTTTTAATATTCATTAATATTCCTATAGGTATTTATTTTTTAAAAATATGAATACTTTGGCGATGGTTCGTAATTCCCATAAAGTTTAAGTTCACCCTGCGAAACTTCTTTTCAAACATTGGTTTAATCAATATAGTTATATCAGTATCGGAGTTCGGTACGTGTATCGTTTGCGTATCCCGTCATCCGTATCGGACGTATTATAACACACACACACACATTACAATGAAACAATGTGTGTAATGAAATATATAGGTAGGATGATAGATTAAAAAAAAAAACAAAAAAAAATAATAATTTATGTAGCGACATGGGGTCTATTTTCCGATATTTAGTATTACATTAAGTCCCGACCTCTAATTATTGTTATTTAATGGACGTACTTTCTGTGGCCGTGTATGAACTAACGACGGAATCGACCAAACTCAAAAGCGGTGTATTCGGTGCTTTTGTCGTGCCCGGCGGACAACAGACCACTGGCTCGTTTACCACGAATGAACATATCGGCGGATACTTCTGACGTTTGATGTCGATCGCCAACGACGAGCAATTTTCGGCTCGTTTGCATACGTGATCCGGAGACTTCCCATCGCCTTTCTGGCACACGCTACCTACATCATAATATAGGTATTATCATAATATTGTAGTTGATATTAAAAACATATGGTTCACATATGTTTAACAATATCCGTTTCTCTCTTGGATTCGCTATCTGTCTCGTTTAATCGAACCCTGCACGTAGGTACGTTCGAATTATATCTGGTGTAATTTTTAGATTTTCATTGAGTCCGGGAATTTATTGGTTTTACACTGATATAAGCAATATTTCGGATAGAATAGGAGCCGAGTAGTCGTTTCGGGGGGCAGGGGGGGGGGGTAGAAGATCTCTTTTGATCGAAAATTAGTTCTAGATAGCATTTTCCAGAGGGTCTTTTTTCATTTTCCCAGTAGTTTTCTTAAGCGTAAAGAACAACTGAGTTATAATAACGGAACATTTTTTTATAATTTTATAAATTGTCTGTTGCCAAATCCTATATCGAAACGTCATAAAATTAAAAAAAAAAAAAATCATGAATATATATACCTATTCTTATGTAAACTCTGTAAACGATATAGAATTTTTATGTTTCACTTGATAATTTTTCTAATTATTTTCCGTATAGTTTTTTTTTTTTTTTTTAGTAATTTTGCTTCATTATGTTTCATTCTACAGTATTATTATATATTACTTATTATTTATTCAGGTCCAGCGCTAAGAAATATTTATGGGGAGGTGAGTGCCTCTAAGATACTTATCCATAAATTTATAATTTGCTAAATCAATTTCCGAAATATTCTTCAGGAAAAAAAAGAAAGGACATTGACTTTTTTCTAATTTTGCCGACTCAACAATCAAATGATTTATCAACATTCTGTTTTTGCCCACTGAACTTAATATCGTCGATTGCTTTTACCTTTCACTGTTTTTATGATATTTTATTCGTACTATTTATCATTATGTATTATTTGGAAAAATACCAACTCAAATAAGTTAAATTGAATTCATCTAAAAGACTTAAGCTAAATTGGTAAGTACCTATATAGGTAGTTCACAATCAATAATTTTTACTCGTTGAGTTTAAAGTTAAAATTAAAATTCAATACTTTTATAAAAATAAATATAATTATATGTTATAAAATACATCAATATATATATATATATATATAAGTAAAATTAATATAAATAATAAAAAATAATATATAAAAATGAAATGTGCTAGAGTATTCAAAAAAAGATTATAAGCAACAATTAGTTTTGACCGTAAATCATCATTAGGTTAACTATAATCTTTTTCTAATATTTAAAATCATTAAGTAAAATTTTTTTATAATATATTTAGATTTATTTTATTTGTATTATTATTATTATTATTATTATTATTATGGGAATTGAAACAGCGTTCGTATGTATGAAAATTGAAGTTAACATATCGATTTGGATTCAGATTAAAATTATGTACAACAAAACTCATATTAATTTGACCATCATGAAGGTTAACTGTAAAAATATAAGTTATCAGAATGACAATTTAAACTAGTTCAGTATCTATATAGATTAGTTAATGGTAAACGTAATGAATTGGTCGAGTTAAAGTTTAAAAAAAAAAATGCTGACTTTTTAACTCGTTAGTGCGCCCACCTTATTTGGGTATACATTATGTACTATAATATTTACCTTCTTCCAAATCGAGTAGCTGTTGGTAACCGGAAATGATCACACCATAGTACTGCACTACGACAATGTAAAAAACTAATGCGACTACCAAGTACGAGCGATTTTTCATTTTAAAGTTATGTTATCTATTTACATATATAAATATTTTTCACTGATATTATCTATCGTTTATAATATTATGTTCTATGACTACGTGCCCACTTATATGTATATACTATATATATATATGTATATATGTATGGCACACGATAATACGAGTAAGCACAACACTGTATTCTTATACCACGTCGTATCTATGTGTTACCACCCCACCACATCGCATAGATTTAACATCGGTAAATGAATAATACTTATGTGGATATAATAAATATATTATGAACACTAAAACATGTACGACAGTGCCAAGGTTATAACAAGTTATTAGGTATGTTATACAAATTTAAGATGAAACGCGATACCTCTGTAGGTACTTAAATTGAACGAAACCGGTTATTTTTTGAACTCCGCGAGAAATACCGCGTTGTCTACAGGTAATATGCATGCCACTATAGCGCAAAAATATTTTGCGTATTTATAATAATTTTTAGACGAATATCGATATCATTTTATTGTTTATAAACAAAATATTTTACGAAAACCACCGTAAATGTTTTCTATTGACACGTACTCCGGTAATATTTGCATTGTTCGATTTTGAGCGAAGTGAGTAACAAATACATTTGGTGCATAATGTTTTGTTGGTAGGCACTCCGAACGTAGTTCGAGCTGTGTACCCGTTTTTAGACTGTAGGTTGGATTTATAGTCGGTACTCAGAACCGGATTTAGAAACGACATAAAAAATATCGCTGTTCGGGATAGTAACTTTTTGAAAATGTAGAACTGGAACCAATACTTCATTTTTTCAAGAACCTAAATCAAAACCGGTATTTGACGATAGAAATTTTTTGGCGCTTAAAAGTTTTAATTAAAAAAAAAAAAAACGTTGGTCAGTAAGAGTAAGAAGCACATCGGCATCACCATATTACGTATAACTTCAGTAACCGTGGCAACTTTATTTGTTAATTTCCGGTTCATAAAAATGATCAGTTGTAAAAGCAGGTGATTTATTTTAAGCTTAAAATATAGCTATTGGGAAAATGAAAAAATTAATAACCTCTGAAAGTACTATCTCGAACGAATTTTCTATCAAAAAATCTGTATAGATACTCTGAAATTCCTACTCGACGTCTTCTACTCAAGAAGTTGATTCGGAAAAAATATAATAAAATAAACAACATCATAAAACCGTAATTAAAAAGTAGCCAAAAATTATTGGTTCTTTGTATAAATAATTATTAAGTTACCAATTTTTTATAACAAACATTTGTTTAAAAAATATATTTATAAGATCGTTATAATAAAATAAAATAAAATAAAAATAATGAACATTTTTGTCTAAAAATTAAATTTATAAGATCGTTATCTTGAGTTTATTATTTTTTTTTTTAATTAGAATATTATATTTTGTAATTTTTAATGAGCAAAGCCAGGAATGTATATGGTTTTATAATGATGGGTTTTTATTTATTTATTTTTATTTTTGTACCCAAAAATCGTTGTAGAAGTTTTTCAGTGCTCTATTCGTTAATTTCCTGGTAGAAAATTTCGTACAGTTGATATAATAAGGATATTTATTCTTTTAGACCGTAAAAATGCGATTTCAGCAAAATAAATTATTTCATTTATTTCTTCGTAATTTCGTAAATAATGATTCTAGAGACTTTATATTCACCAAAAATTTAAAGCTGAAACATTTTTTTTTTTAATGTTTTGGCTATTTACTTTTAGCAATTATAAATTTTGAGTTTTTTTATGTCATAACATGGTTAATTGTAAGAATTAAGATCTGAATATTCTAGTCTAGGTTAGTCGTACATATTATTTGAACTATATTCAAAAAGTCAAAATTATTTTTTATAGCCATTATACACCATTAAAATTTGGATAAATACGCGACATTACGAAAATGAGACTCATTGCAAAAATATACCTACGCTTTTTCAGTAAATTGAAAAAATTCTCAAAATTTTCTGTAAATGAAACCTACATCTATTTTAAAATATTGCAGATTTAATTTAAAAATAATATTTTTTTTTACCTGACATAAAAAATGCAATATACTTTCTATTGTCCGCAGATTAACTTATAAGTTATTACTATAGGTAGATAGGTACTTACTTTTAATGTGTACAGTTGAATGAATATTTTATAAATTTTAAAACCAACCAATACCAAGTATAAAAATATTATAAATCATAAATTATTATATTATATTTATAGAAATATATCAGTTAAAAATAATAAAACTGTAAGTATCTGATGTCTGAAGTCGTAAACTTGTTGCGAACTATAAACAGTGATTATTCAATATATTTTCTTAGATGGGGCGATTTTCCATTTCAAACCATTTTATATTACTCCCTTTGAAATAATATACTATATTTTGTGTTTTCAAACATTTTTCGTATTTGTATTCATATTTGAAAATAAAACATTAAATATAAATTTTTATGCACGTACAATTTAAAATTATTTCATTACATTTTTAAAAATATATTAAAAAGTAAATACAATTATTTCTATAGACACGAATTTGTATATTCTATATACTAAAAGTAAATTTAAACTTAACAGAAAACATTTATACAAAATAACATATAGAATTAAATTTCAAATATTAAAATTGATTCGGGTTTTAACCGGTTTACCAGAATGTTTGAATATTTAAGGGTCCTTAGGGGTATTACGGGTTTGGTTAATTTGGGTTCGAAGCCTTGATTTAAACACATATTTAAAGTAGGTAGTGTAAACCCGTGACTCAAAGTACACAATGTTAAGAGGAAACGGGCCCTTAAATTTAGAATATTATGGTAACGGTAAATGTAGGTTAAAAACTATTATTATTATATCTTAATACTCACAGAGAAAAAAATTAATTTATTGCTTATTGGGAAAAATCAAAATAAGTCAAAATTTCCAAGAAAATACGTTGCCAATAATATTATAATCGTCCGGCGCTCCGTTCAGGCAACTCAGCTACATGGATGCATGGTAAAATATAATATTGTATTCACATTTTTATAAAAATCGCTGGTAGTCATTAAAGTCATTTTTCATCTGAATGTGAAAACGAAATTTATTGTACAAGACTGTTTTTATATTAGACTACAATACTCATATACTCGAACATACCGTATATTATAATATGTTATCATTCAAATAATACAATTATAAATAAAAAAAACTGTTGTATTTAACAGTAAAATTAAAATCAAATAATAATAAATAATTATATATATGTAAAAAAAAAAAATTATATAAATTTAAAATGTAAAAACATCTTTAACTATAAAATACATATTAACTAATATTAATGCGATAATTACATTTTATATTATATAGTAGACTCAGAACTCGAAAAGGTTAGGTACTGTTCGGGAAATGATTTCCAGTTTGAAAAATTGCATGATTTATACCTGTTTAAAATCTTTGAGTTCTCTATATTAATCGTAAAATACTGATATAAATTTGTCTGTTCTAATTTCAAAACATGGTCCATAATTTTTTTTTAAATCATTTTTTGAAAAATTAGTGATTTAGAACCTTTGATTTCTAAGCATTATACATCATGTTATTATACATAGTATTAGGTATTAGGTTAATAATATTATGGCCAGACAATACTTTCGATCCATGGAATATATTTCGATACTCTAGTATATCCTACTGGCGTACCCTGTCCCAACTTACTGAATGACGTAATTCCATATTGTGTGTATATTCTTGATTTTAAGTTTTCGACTTGAAGCGGACCTCCAGAGTCACCCTATATAAACAATTGAATAATATCGTTTAAATGTATATAATTCGACACTTCGACAGTTCAGTCAACACTGTTATAAGTATTTTTTTGAAAATACAATTTTTAGATTGATTAGTTAAAAATTAATTATGAATTATTTATGGTTTTCGCTTATCGTCAAATGACTGTTAGCTACTTTGTATTTTCATACAATATGTATATTTAGAATGCACCATACCTAAATTTTTTAATCCATTATTCTAATGACCAATATAAAAAAAATTACACTCCCTAGAGAATTTTATTTGTTGCATTTGAATTAAATTGAAAAAAGTAAAACTTATAACTAAATATAAAGAGAGGATTATTTTGGAAAGAATCCATAGTCTTCTTTTTTTATATTTTGCATGATAAAGAAATTACAGTGTATACAATTAACACTATATGTATAAGTAGTTGAAAATTCTTTTTTTAGGCAATATTAAAAAATAATACATTATTAGGTGATATAGGAAATATTATTTTTTTAAAAGTTTTTAATAAGTATTTTATCTCTAATTTCAACTAAAATATCAGAATTTTAATTCTAACCCGGGTAACAATTTTAGTTCGCTGATGGTCCATAAACTATAATATTTGGTTCATTGCATCATTAAAAACACGGTTACTACATTGACAATGCAATAATAATTTTGATTTTCGAATGCGGAATTTTTACATTGTTTGAACCGAATTCAATATTAGTATCAAGGATGGCTTGTAAACCGTTCGTAAGTCTGTACATAGACCGGTGCATAGGTGGTGCAACCGTCTACATTTCGATAATGGCGAGAAGTTAAATGTATTTGCCGGTCATATATATTATATATATATATATATATGGCAACGCTTGCAGAATACCATACGTATATGATCCTGCTCACCTACAACAAGGGTCGAACTAGAGACCGTTTGCATATAAATAATAATTTTTAACGACTTCACTGCCTAACCGATATGAATAACCGCAAGAAACTCTGGGCTTATAGTATATACTTATATATCATATAATCATATATTATATTATAATATTAATATTATATAATTATATTATATTTTATTATATTATAATATATACTTATATTATAAGTACGTTAGATTAAAAAAACTGTTATATATATATTATTTTCGTGGTAATAACGGTAGGTTTGAATTTTGTTATAGTAATATTAATTGTTAGGTATGTTATTTAGGAACAAATACATTTTACCAGATACTTTTTATTGGGGTATATAGAAGTTATAGGTATAAATTATGAATGATTGATTACACGTTGATAGATTTCAATAAATAAAAATTGTATAAATGGTATAAAAGTAAAATGTGCCCCGCTAAACATTTATTAAGTATATTATGATAGATCCGTGGCGTAATAATTGTATATTATATAATTATAGACATTAGGAAAAACCCAATACGTATGTCGTACACACTGAGTATACACAACATGGTAATATAAATTATAACCGATGCATCATATCTGAAATTGGTTTATTATTCGATTATCACACATAAATTGAACATAAAATGTATTATTGACATTTGAAAAAACTTGAAACGGACACGCGGAATATGCACGGTATGATAAAATAATTAACCGAGGCACTTTACTTAAATTTTTATATTATAGAATGGATACGTTTTTAACTAAAAAATGTATTTCGAACGGTACTGTTTATTTTTGAATCAAATAACGTTAATATCATGCTACTGTAACTTTGACCAACCCTACACTTAAATTTTGTTACTGAGGAAGTAGCGCATTAGTATTCTTAAATTGCTCGTTAGAAAGATGGATACAGAAAATTCAGGTGTCAATGATTTTATATGTTACTCCTCACTTTTATTTACTAATATAATATTGTTTAAATGTATGCACATTTTATGCCTGTGCAGTTTAAATATGTAAATTACGAATTTATAACAATATGTGGTTACATTTTATACAGTTCATCAGAATGTCTTGAATGAAGGAACACTGTTTAATTAGAATTCTCTATAAAATTATAATATTAAAAATTCATTGATAAAAATTTCGTGATAATCATGACTAAATGGTGATAACATTTCCATTGCCCACTGCAGTTGTGCATCATATAAGTTACATGGTTTTCTATCGGATATATCGAGAAGAAATCAAATTAGTCAAATTTGTTGTGGAATATAACATTTGATTAAAAATTTTACCATGTATAAATACACATAATTGTATATTATAAACAACAGTTATAAATTATGTATAGAAAAACTTTAATTCACGTTGATGGTTAATTTTAGATTTTTGACTTATATAACAAGATCTGTGTTAGTTGTAAAATGTTCCGACGTTAAAAAAAATAGTATTATCGTAGACATTTACCCCGAATGTGCCGTTTACGCCGTCAATCGGACTTCCGCAAATTATTCTGTCGTCTAAAATGCCGTATTTCAAACCGCGCGGGATAGAATCTGCAAAATAACTCATATTGCATTGACTCACCGGAACGACAGTCGAATGTATTGATATTAGATCGTCACTAAGCGGTCCAGCTGAAAAATTGTTACAGACATTAGTCTTTTATACTTTAATATTTTATACTAACGAGTGTGAGATTCGGACAGTGATGTTCGGGATTCCGTAGGGTGACAGAGTTACAAATGAAGAGGTATTAAGCGGAATTAATGAATGAAAGGAATTTTCGAAAAATTATAAAAATAAATAAATGGAATAATTTAATTGGTTACATAATGCGCCATGATAGCCCGTTGGAGGATAATATTGATGGATATTTAGATAGTCAGATCGGAAGAATTGAATATTTGCCATAAATTAGATAGGACATGGGATGGAAAAGATATCGACAAACAACTGACTAACGGTAAGATTGAAGTGCGGCGAAAAGAATGGACCATGTTTAGAGAAGTGTGAAACAATACTAACCGAAAGAAGTTTTTCCCCAACTAGTAGCTACTTGAATGAACGGTTCGGAGTCTGGATCGGTGTTCAGGCAGATCGGCCGAACGTATTCAGAGAATTGTACGTTCGTTTCTAAACGGAATAACGCAATGTCATTGTACACCGATGGCGGTGCATAACACGGATGTATCACGTGCTCGACAATACGATAATTTCTGGGTCGAGCATCATCGGCGGTGGAAACGACGTTCAAATCTCCTAATCGCGCCCAGCGCGCTTCCCTTTAAAAAAAAAAAAATATACCTCCAAGATAAATGTACGAAAACCGTTATTAAATGACAAATGTTGATAATTCGATATCAACGTGAAATAGTATTATGCACTAAAAATTTACATAGAATTGATCTGTTTGCACGCTGCACTGGTCAAGATCCATCTTTCACTGATCAACGAACCTGCACATCCCATCCATTCGATTTCCTTCACCGTCTCGCCGTAACCAATTGTCGCCTATGCATTATGATAATATTATAATCCTAACGTTGAAAATAACAAAAACAACAATTGCAACAAAATGTAATTCAAATTTGCGACTTTACCATGTGCGGGTATTGCTTTGGTTTAGCCACTATACTGTTGTCAATGATATATACTTCATTTGAATTTGATTGTTTTTCTTTCGAGTCGGCATTTTGAAATGAATATTCTAGATCTAACGCGCAACCTTCCAAAATCGCCTGAACAGCAAAACGATTATCGACGTTAATTTCTATTTATTGTTTTTTTTTTTTTATTATCTGTTCACTATTTTCTCAACTGTTCACTAGCATCATTAAGATATAGCCGTACATGTGCAACTAAGGGTGGGCATAGACTAAGTTAATAAATTCCAGTTAAGTTATTGTTAACATTTTAACTTGAGGCCCTCGCAAACATGTAATGTTAAATGGATTATGCATAGTCAATTTAGGTGCGTTGATTGCGGGAACGACTTGTCATTGTGTGAATAGTATATGATTATTACTTATTAGTGTATGTAATAATGTAGCATACTGAAGTGTTTATACGTACGGAATATTTAAACAATGAAGTTGGACTCAGTTTGAAATAAATAAAAATTTATCAATATAAAATAACTTTATGATTGACCAACAATTTGGTACTTAAAGAGGTACTATTAAAAAAATTAAAAAATATTTTATTTTGTCAACAAGTTTATCTTGCATCATTTTATCAATTTAAAAAACGGTAAATCATTTTGATCGAAAAGGTAAGTAAACACAAAAAATGTATCCTACTGATGCAAAGTAAACGTATTGAAGATTTTAAAACAGGATGTCATGTTGAAATTTTAGTACTTAAAATAGCAAAAATTCTGTATGGCATACAGGTCATTTAGGTGAAAAATTAGTGAGGCTTTGCAGAAACTATTACCTACTAGTTAATTTAATGAACTGTAAACTTATCAACTTATTTAGTTGAACAATAAATTGCAAGTATGTCATTAACAAGTTAAGTTTAAAAAAAAAAATTAGTTTAACTTAGTACAACAAAGTTTCATCATAAAGAAATATTTTTTGTTTCTCATTCTTTAAATCAGGGATAGGCAACTGGCGGCCCGCGGGCCACATCCGGCCCACCATCCTTTTTGTCCCGCCCGGACTGTCTTTCGACTTTTTTATAATAAACAATTTACTTCCAATATAGTAAAAATGGCCAGATAAATTGTATCTTGGAGAAATTATAAATAATAAAACATATTTATTCTTATCATGGACATAAAATATATTAATGAATTTGTTTTACATAATAATGAAAAATCAACTTTACATCTGGTCGAAAATCATTTTAAGTCTCAAAAATTGGCCATCTGGTTGCTTTGAGTTGCCCATCTCTGCTTTAAATTATGAAATAAATATAGCAAAACAGGAAAATTATTACTTAACTAATTATTTTAGGTAGGTAATTATTTATTTATGTCTAAAATTACTTTTTATTTTTTTTATTAAAAAATATAAAAATTTTTTAATTCATATCATGGATGAAAATTAATTTCTTGATTAATGAAGTTGTATTAATTAAAATTAAGTTTGAAATTTGAACTTCCATTAGTTACGTTATTATAATTAGTTATAATTATTTATAAAAAAATGTTCTAAATAACTTAACTATCACCAATTAATAGCAAGGATGGGCAAAGTTAATCAATTAATAACTTAACTAAGTACTCATAGTTAATAAAATTAAAACGTAATTTTAGTCAACTTTAATTAATCAAAAAGTAAATTCGTTTTCATCCATGGTTTTTATTTTTAATATTGACTAGTTCATTTTTCATTTTTTTTTTTTTTTTTTTATTATAACAAAATAAAAGTTAATTTTAGACAAAAAACACACTTAAAATTTGTTAGATAATAATTTTTCTATTTTACTGTATTTTTTTTATACTTTAAAAATTAAGGAACAAAAAATATTTATTTGTAATAAATCTTTGATTCTATCTTAAGAGAATGGATTCTGTCTTCACTGATAAAATACTTTTAGTAAATTACGTTCAGTATTCTTATCACGATGTCGTTATTTTTAATATTAAATTTAATTGACCTATTAATAATTTTTTTTTTAATTTTAATTTTGTAAGGAGATACAACTATTTTTAAATTTCGATAATTTGAATAGATATATCAAATCAAAATTTTGGAAAAAAAAATGACTCAACTACAGCATAGATAATGATGTCGTATCTAAATTTGATAATAGGTTAATTTACTTTAATACCTATTAGAAATTACAAAGTTGTGATAAGAATGATAAAAATTTCGTATATTGTTAGTTGGTTGAAGGTAAAATACAAAGACAGCAAATGTGGGTGCTACGTCCTCTTAAGCCATTTTTTTCTTGTACAAAAAAATGTTCTAAATAAATCATTTGATTAAGTTAACAGTTCTTTAAATTAACTAGTGTAAGTAAAAAAGTTAACAATTACATAACTTTAACTTTTCAATAGTATTATCATTCATGGACCTCGTCCATCTTTGATTTTAACTCACTCCAACCTATTATATAGGTAAATCAGAGAATTTATATTTAGGACGTACATTGTCTTCTTTGGTTATAAAAGTAGATACGGTTGCAGGAGGAACGGTCGCACTCGTTGACCCTACTTGTTGTCGTTTGTTTTTGGTTTTAACGATTTCAGAATATTCTCCGCACTCTAAAAATCAATTCATTATTTAGATATTATCATGTATTTTATTCTGTAATAAGGCGAATAAATGGCGTATATTATACTTATGTCGACAATATTCGGTATTCCAACTGTTCTGAAGGCTGAATCCGATGATGTTGGCCAAACAATACTTGCAATCCACGGGGTATATTTAGATACTCTGGTATACCCTACCGGCGTGTCGTGGCGATCTATTTTACCAAACGCCGTAATTCCGAATTGTGTATAAATCGGTGATGTCGAAAGTTTAACTTGAAGTGGACCTCCAGAATCGCCCTGTGCAATCCGTCAAACGTAATTTAATATTTGTGTGCCGAGTCAGAAAACACGGAATGTAGGTTGTACAGGATGATTGTTTTAACGTATTTACTTGTCTTTCTGAATATTTATATATTATATATTTTTTTTGTCAAGTTAGAATTGTTTACTATTTTTAGGTTTTATACGAATTTTTTAACCAATATTTCTGACTCAATATTCACACGCAGAATACTTTTCTGAAAAATTTAATGCATCGATATTGAATATTAAACTACCAGTTAATTTTATATTAGCGTTGAATGTATAGAAGAGTAAAGTAGAACACACAGTGATAAACAAAATATTCACTTTCCTTCTATAGATACATCTCTTATTAAAACTTTGTATGCTCATAAATAATGAAACGTTAGTTATAAACATTGGATATTGATACATAAACATTTTTAGAAAAATATACTGCGTCAGAATATTTAGTCAAAAATGTGGGTTGTATAAAACATAACAAATAATAAGAATACAAATAGTAAGAAATTCTACATTTTTATAAAAAATATAGTGAAATTATTACGAAATAACCAAGGATGGGCAAATTAGGTTTTTTTTTTAATTCGTTAAGTTAAGTTAATATAAAATAATACAAGTTAAGTTAAATGAAAACTAATTTTTATTTGAAACAAAAGTAACTTAAATTAGTTAAAAATTAAAATTTTCTATTTAGCTAAAAAATAAATTAGAAAATACGAGTACCTCCCAGCTGATAAAATACCTATATTTTTGTATTCACACTGATAATAATTTCAATTAAACCCTCCACTTTAATATATTTTCTATACTGGGTAGACACAAAGTGCCCAGCCTTTATGTAATTTCTAGTATTAGCTCAACATGGGAAATTATAACTTGAACACTGTAAAACCATTAATTTTTGTGTTACATTTTTAGATAAAAACAATACAACAAAATAAGCCTTAAAAAGTTATAGTTTAGTAACTTGATTAAAATTGAAAATTAACCTAACTTTCTAACTCGTAACCCGTTAATGTCCGAATTGTCCGAAACAATCCGAATTGTCGACAAATACACCATTTGATCCCTCGGCTCCTGTTACCGCACGATTTTTGATCATATCCACCACCCGTCCCTGCGAGTAGGTATGTACCTACCCCGAAAGTGCCGGACATGCCGTGGACCGGAATCGCGCATATAATTCGGTCGTCTAAAATTCCGTAGTGTAAACCGGACGGCGTGAAATCCGAAAAATAACTGGCGTTGCATTTATTCGCCGGCACGATGTTGTACGGTATCGATAGCAAATCGGCACTCAGCTGTCCGTCTGAAATCGAAGAGAGAAAAAATGTAAAAATGTAAAAATCGTTATAAATTTTCAGAGATATATTTTTTCATTGATTGACGGCAGTGGTTAAAGTGAGGGGGACGGCGTCCCCCTTCTTTGCTTACCTTAAGTTTGGCGCCCCCTTTAGTATATATAGTCCCGTTTATATTTCTAAATGTTTAATTGAACGTTGAGATTGAATTTGTTCTTTTGTACGCAATATTCAAAAATTAAATAAAAAAAGTTTAAAAAATGGTATTTATAGGTAGTTATAAATTGTATGCAAATATCTATATTATAGAAAAAACTATTTCGATTTTTCTTCGTTCTCCAGACATTCTCTCCTTGGCCGGAATATAGGTAATTATTAATATGCGTATTTTAAAGTTATAACCACCGAGTATGTACATTATACATAATAATAGGTATACGAGTATACGTATATACGTCCGTGATGAATTTTTACAAATTAGGTCAATAATAATAACATGGATTAAAAGTTAAATTTATATAAATATTTAAAAAAAATATTACGGTACCGGTTCAGGGGACGCCTTTTTTTTTTTTTTGCATTAGCTATCTAGTCCCTCCTGCAAATATATTCCACTTTAACCACTGGATTTGACGGATTTGATGTTATTATAACTGTACACAGGAAACGTACCGACGGAAGTTTTCCCCCAGCTAGTGGCTACTTGCGTGTATTGTTCCAAGTACGGATCTGAATTGAGGCAGATCGGTGTCACGTACTCGGAGAACTCGACGTCCGTTTCCAAACGGAACAGGGCTATATCGTTGTACACCGACGGCGGTCGATAACACGGATGTACCACGTGGTCCACGATTCGATAATTGTTCGGCCGAGCGTCATCGGACGTGGAGATGACGTTCAAGTCTCCTAAGCGCACCCAACGCGCCACGTCCCTTTAATAGAAATCATACGAATACACACACAAATCTATATATATATATATACATACATATATACAGGCTATCGTATGTCATCGTACGCAGTGTTTTTTTTTTTTTTTAGATTCTGAGCGTAGCGAGGGAGCTATAGTGGTTTTACAAATGATGTTTATTTTTTTTTTTCTCTGTTAATAAATTTACTGCCGGAAGGAGTGCTCCGATCTATACAAGCTTTCATGGTTTCCGGTAGCAAATTTCATCTAGTTGGTACTTTAGAGAGGTCATTTTGCGATTTTCTCAACGGTTTTTTAATGCGTAAGGAAAGACTACCAAGAATTGATGAAAAAACGGTAAATTTACGGTTTCGCCAAATCGGGAATTTTCATTTCTTCGTAATTTCGAAAACAATCACTTGAAAATCTGGAAATTTACATCGAATATTTAATTTAGTAATATATTTACGTTGATTAAGTTTTTTTTTTTATTTTTTTGCAATTTTGGGCTATTTATAGACATTTTAGTTTTCGAGGTTTCTAAGTCCTAAAAGGGGCAATTTTCGGTTTTAAGGTCTGAAAATTTTATGCAGCGTTAAATATACGTTACGCCAACTAAATTCAAAAAATCTCGAAAATCCGTAGTTACAATTTTTTTTTTATAGTCATTTTAATTTTTTCGACAAAATTATCAATTTTGAGGTATTTAAGTCCAAATAGTTGGTAAAATGAGATTTTAAGACCTGAAAAAATTTAACATAATGTTTGTCGTGCATTAATTTAACTAAATCTACATAATATTTTGTTCGTTTTCAATATTATATGTCATAAACTGAACATTCAGTAAAATATACTGTATAATATTATTATGTAGTAATAACTGTACCTACATGAAACTGAGCTATTATAAATATATCATATTACATTTTAAAATATGCATAAGGTCACACTAAATCATATTTATTTCTACA